>JAVJIF010013705.1:0-165171 GCA_038442645.1 Agave tequilana
TTTCAGCAACATGAATACACTGATCCAACCCAAGATTTTATTAGTGTCAATGAAATCTAAACCTGATATTGTAAGGATTCGGGATGCATTTTATATCCAAAGCCAATTATTTCTTTTTACATGGACCAGGTTATCTGTTTATCAGTTGCATTTTAGAGCGCTAGGAGGATGTATGGGCGTAGTTTGAAACTAAAAGTAACCATATCCATAATCATCAAGCTTACCACAAGTCCCAACTACTTGGGTTCAGTCTTTGGAATCCTCCATCACCAATCAATTCTGTCAAAATCCAGGGTGCACATTGAAATATCTGAATAACATGCCATGTCACATAGTGTAATAGAAACAAAAGATAACCTCAATTGTACCATCAAGCCTCATCCCAGGTCACAATTATTTAGGTAGCCCATTAGACTCATTAGTCACTGCATTAAGGGAAGCCAGTGCTATAGAAGCTAATTTCACAATTTCTTATAACATCTATCCATCTCACTTTGATCTAGTATAATCTAAACCCTGAACACAAATCCAAAGTGCATATTACTACTTGGCCTGGATCTTTTAATAAATGCCTATATCTGCCCATTCTCCAACAAACTTGTCCTCAATCAGTGCAACTCCCAAACCTCTAACATGCTCATGCCCAATCACTTGCTTTTATCACGTCACATCCATCTTCACTATATCTATACTAGATTAGTCTATTTGCCTGAATCATTTTTGTTGCCCACATTCTGGACTCTGACATTTGCAGACCTCATGTCATATTATGAGGTTTCTTGTCACACAACACCAAGAACCTTCATCTACAACCACCTGGCTCAACCACCATTTGAATGTATCATCTCTCTCAACAATCTTCTGTATAATAGGTTCAAGATGACAAGATCAATCACAATATGGAATTGCTCATTTACTAGTTTTGATCAGAGCATTAATTCCATTTCCATAATTACTGAAATTCATAATGCATGTGTTTGTTATTGTTTTATATTTCATCCTTCTATTTTTCAACAGTATTTCCAGATTCAAAGTTATAATTTTATCTGTTCCTTGTCTCATCAAATAATATACATAATGCCTCTAAGATACAAACAACACAATCGTCTCGAAATGTTAACCACAAGATTTAGTTTTCTAACCTATGTGTGGTCCCAACTTGATTAAAATGCACTAATTCCATCACAACAGCGTTTAGCTTTGTGACTAGTCTCATCATAGATTCTCACTAGCTTCAAAGAAGCTTTACATGCACGCTTTTTGCTTAAAGTTCACCAAAGTAACTCTCCTGGATTTTCTCTTGCTCACGAACTGTGGATACTTCCTCATTTCCCACAGTATACTGATTATGTGATTGTCGAGATAGCCCTTCATGATTGAACTTCCTCGTATAAATCCAGTATTTCAAACCTAAAAGGCTAAAATAATACAGAGTATTTTAATCTTTTAGAGTACAATAGGACTTGTGTTTTCAAATAATACTGTTAGAGTCCAAATCTATTAGGACTCTAACATATTAGGACTCTAATAAATACCAAGGTGAACTACATTATGAATATCATGGTTTGGCACCGGGAATTTCTGCAACTCGCCTCAATGCTGCAAAACTGAGAGAATGTTTACAATGGAAAATTCACATAAGTAATTATTTGCTAGACCAGTTTTGTCAAAATGTTGGATTATTTTAAATTACTGGCACAGGTGGTAAATGGGTGGGGTCAGTGGTGGGAAATCACATATTCAAAAATCTTGATGTTAGACAAACAAAAAACGGGTTGTTATAAACAAGGTTCTAAATATTGGTATCAGGATCGTATCGGATCATGGTTCACAGTCTCGGCCTCGGCCGCTGACTCGGGGTACTGAGACGGATCGGTCTCGGCGGCTCGGATCGGTCTCGGGCGATACGCGCAAAAACGCTACATAGAAAGCTCAAAAAATTCTTAAAAAATACAACAAATCTTAAAAAATATAGACATCTGCATTCATGTATCACATGGCCAAAACATATCACCTGGCACACTAAACATAAAGCGAAAGCATAAATACCACGCGTCGTCGGTAGAAACATATCAGAATACATGCACAATATAGTAAATTGCACAAACTACATTCATAAATACATGTTAATATAGTTTATTCCACATTGAATTGCGATGAAGCACAAAATCATCATCATATTCATCTCTGCGATAAATAGATAACCGATACTAGTGCTCATATATCTCTCAAGTTGTGGTCTGTAGTCATGGACATATGTCACACCATAATGTTGGCCTGATATCAAGCTCAACATTTGCATATGACCATCAAGGCTATAAGTTCCTCCATCAGCATTATTGTTGCCTCATTATTGTCATCATCACTACCACCGCCATCACCACATCATTGTCATCATTATCATCACCATCTTTACAATCATCACTATTAGAACTGAATAAAATCTTCACATCTTTACCACCAACATCATCATCTGCTTCTTATACCTCGGAGAGGGAAAGGGGGAGAGATCAGAAGGGAGAGAGATGGCGGGGGAGAGAAAGAGACAGAAAGAGACAGGAGATGGAAAGGGAGAGAGAGCGGGTGAGAGAGGGAGGGGGAGAGAGAAACAGAGGGAGGGGAGGGAAAGAGACAGAGAGAAACGGGAGATGGAGAGGTAGGAGAGGAGGAGGGGGTGAGAGAGGGAGGGGGAGATAGAAACAGAGGGAGGGAGAGGGAAAGAGACAGAGAGAGAGGGAAGGAACATCACCTGGGCGGCGGCGAAGTACAGATCTGAGCGGCGACGATCGGGCAGCGATGGCGATCTCCAGATCTGAGCGAGAGTGAGGTAAGTTTCTTTTTTTCTTTTCCTTTTTCTTTTATACCCGTTCGTCACGGGTGAATATACGTTTCGAGCTGACTCGGCGAGACTCGGCCGACTAGGCCGAGTCACAACCGATTCGGAGTCACAACCGATTCGGCTGTGAATCGGCCGAGTCGACCGAGTCAACTCCGATTCTCGGCGAGTTGTCTCCTCTGAGTTGAGTCGACCGACTCGTGACTTGGACTCGTCTCGGAGCGGGCTGAGAGGATATGACTCAGCCGACTCGTCTCCAACTCGGCCGACTCTTTAAACCATGTATCGGATGGGGGTTTTTTTCATATCGGATATCAGGGGAGATATCGAGGATACACGCGCATATCGGGCGTTCATATCAGACACTATATATAATGAAATATTGATAATTAAAAGATGGTTTCGTGTCATAATATGATCTACCAAATAAAAATGATGTAATATGCATGCAAAAATGATAAAAAATAATGTACATTTGCACGCAGTCGTGATTCGTGCAATAAATAAGTTATTTCATGACATTGAAAAAAATATAAAGATTAGGGCTCGATTTTTATCGAGCCCTAACAATGCAAACAACACTTATATAATCGGGTGACGGGTCGGGTTTGAATTCAATACTGATGGGTTAAAAAATGAACCCATTAAAATAAATCCATATCAGCCGATTTTGCGCCGACTCATATCGGGTGATTTATTGGTCGATATTTCAAATATCGGCTGTTTTTTTTCCTGCAAATGATATGGGCGAACAATTTTCCATATCGCATCGTCAGCAGGCAAAAAAAATAAGATATTTAAAACAGTGGTTATAGACGCAACACAAGAACATCATATATGTTATCCAAAATCATAGATACTACTATACTAGCATGTCCTTGAAATTGTAACACTTAATTTAGCCAATTTATTCTGTAAAAATGGCAACCATATAGTATAAAAGCTAATTGGGGGCTGAACAATGCTAATAGTTATTGAAGAAGTTGTGTAAAAAAAAAATCTGATACAGAAAAACACGCATAACTGTTCAGAACAATTCCTTCATTTTAAATTAACCGGAAGAAAGATTTCTATGATCTTATTCCAAATTTCTTTCTTTGATGCAGTCAAGCATGAGGAGATATAAATATAAGGGATAAACACATCCTGAACACGAAAAACAAGTAACTGTTTTTAGTCCAAAGGTCCTTGGTATAGTTTGCACCAAGTTGCAGTGGTATTGTAACAGCACCTTGATAACACTTGAACGAGTAAGTGATCATTCTTTTACAAGCTTAAGATGAATATCATGTTTATGAATAATTTAAGATACTAAAAGGTTGGAATGCTAATTAGTAGTTTAGTATTGCTCAAAAACTTGTTAATCAATAAATATTATATACTGTAGTATGTATCCATGACAGTGAGAGTCCCCTGTGGCAAACTATATAATTGGATTAAGCAAAGCATTGAAAACTCTTTTTACTTTGATAGGGAAGGGAACCTTTAATTGACTAGCATCAGCTTGTTGTGAATAGTCAACTTTGATTGGACATGAATCAGAACATTTTTCTAACCTGGGTTCCTTATAAGCATGGTTTAAAATATCAGCCAATTCATATCGTATCAGTTTTTCTGATACGAGATATGATATTAATCCTATGCTGATACGAGATACGATATTAGTCCTATAATGTTGGCTGATGTCAATGCCGATACTAGCGATATTGTCGATATTTATTGATGATATTGATACTAAAAACTATTGGTTGATACCGATTCTGAGATTTAAACAACGCTTATAAGTGTGCCTTGGCATTTCTAGATAAAGCTTTCCAGGTGTAGTGTCTATGACTGGCATTCTAAGAAATGCAAAGAATCCTTGCAGGAACAGATCGGAAAGCAAACCTCATTCCATGACTTTCTAGTAGCTTCAAGCAAGGCAGCATTGCATGTCTTCAATTCGATGGGAGCACCAGAGAACATTGAAGCAGCTTCCTCCAGCCTCTATTATTTGCCCCATGCACCTGTGCAGTTACCCTAAGTCTCAAAAGGTTGATAGAATAAATTAACACAGAAGGAGTTCTGATATTAAAAAAGCACAACATGATAGTATATGCTGAAGATCTACATGCTAACATATCAAATGCCAGTGTAAATATCTCACATTACCGTAAGGATTTCATCTCTTGAATACTCGCAGATTGTGTTTTGAAGGTGATCAGCAGTTTGGCCATCCATCGCTGGAACAGAATAGAAGCTTGGCACAAAATAGACCTTAGCTTCTGAAAATTCAGGTGCCGGCTCCTGCGTGATCTGAAGAGTTTCCTTTGTTCGAGTGGCGTCGCTGTGTATATTAACCAATATGAATTTATGTTTCAAAGGGAAGTTTGGAATAATCAAGATCTATAAATGCACATAATATTTAGCATCTACTAACAAATTTAATCCCTTCACACGGAATAGATTTGAAGCAGCATACACGGCACAGAATTTTTAGTATTTACTATTTAGTATTAGTATTTTAAGGAGAATCATCACCCACTCACTTTGACTCCATGGACCAACTCATTAAAGTTATAAAACATTCTATGAGCAGCTCTTCAATTTTGTTAGCTTCATACAAAGAGGTCAGAAACAACACCATCATCCTGAAAATGAAGAAATAAGAGGATCAAAGAAGTGTAGGTTCCATTTAGTATTAATTCAAGCATCAACATAATAAAAGAACACTATCCACCCTCACCCCACCTACAAGAAGAAGAAGAAGAAGAAAATGATGATAGAAAAGCAAGGACATTCTTGTTGGTCCCGAGATAATGTCAAATGCGGAACTATCTCTGTTGGCAATTATAGATCTAAAAATACCCAAGTCAACACAAAACTAAAACAAGAAGGATTAACGTTAAGCAAATAAATAAACTTGAAAAAAGGAAATCAAATCTCAGAAAAGTTTAGACAATGCAAACACGAGAGATTTATCCTGGTTCGGTCCTTGTGACCTACATCCAGTCCCCAAGCACCCGCTTGAGATTTTCCTTTATCCTTGATTTTGTACACTCAAAATCACAATCATGCACACCACTTGACAAATCCCCTTGCCAAATGTGTACACCTTCTCTACATCCAAGAGAACACCTTCTCTTCCACCAAGAGAATACACTTCACCTTGTACAACTGCTCTACACCAGAAGCCACGTGTACAATGAATGCTTTGAGTATTACAACTTTCCTATAAGTCTTGGTACGGTGTATGAACGTGGACAAGGTCTAGTATAGGAGAAACTTCAGAGAACTTCACAATGAAAATGATTTTGGTGAAGAACAGAAGTTGGAATTCAGTTTCAGGTTTTACAGAATTTTGGCTTTGGAAAACTGAAGATTGGATTGATGTTTGGCCTTTGGATTAACTACCATTTATATAGCTGAAGACTAGGGTAAGTTAGGGTAGTTACAGGTGCAATTTGAATGTTCAAACGTTGGGAAACGTTGCACAAAAAACCAACAGTCAGAAAAATGTCCAACAGTCAGAAACTGTCCAACAGTCAGAAACTGCCTATAGTCGACTTGACATATGGGTTAGTCGACTAGACTAGGCAATTTTTCTTCTATTAGTCGACTAGGTTGGGTATTAGTCGACTAGGTCAAGAGACGTTGGCCTGACAGTTTTCTGGATAACTGAATCAAGTCGACTGCAACTATATAAGTCGACTGGACCAGCTATTAGTCGACTAGGGGACAAGGGTTAGTCGACTACACTTGCTATTAGTCGACTACATTTTACTGTCAAGTCGACTAATGCAGAAACAGAGAGTTGGGTCTGATTTGAACACTTGACTAGTCGACTAGGGTATGGATCAAGTCGACTACACATGTTATTAGTCGACTTGTCAAGGTATTAGTCGACTAATGGACATTGATATGGTGTGTGTGTCAAGGCTTTTTACATGCTATTTCATCTTTACAAAATACATCATATCTACTCTCCTTGGGACATCTTGATCATGTAGAACTCTTGATTCGTCATGTGTTAGAGCTCCAAATGAAATGCTCACAAAGTCTTCATCGAAATATGTTCCAACATTCTCCCCCTTTTTGATGATGACGCTTTGTGTGCACAAGTACTCCCCCTGCAGAAAAATAGGTTATATTTTCCTCCCCCTGCAGAAATTGGGTTATAACAAATATGAAAAGACTTTGTTCTCCCCCTGAAACAAATATATTAGTAAATATATATATATATTTCTTATTAACTTTTATATGGTATCTGCAAGATAAACGTTAGATGGTACCAATCATAAAAGAACATATTTAACCTTTAGGAGTCCAAATCCATTTAGAATTTGGTTTCCACCTGTTAATATACACATAGTTGCATGAATCACATATATCATGAATGTATGATGCAATATATGTATTTTTATCATGAAAACTTAAATTCTTAGGAATCCATATAAACTTTGTCTTATTCTTTTTGAAACATGATTAGACTTTCTTTTCACATATGGATTACTAACATATGAAAGACTTTTCATTATATCTAATACCATAATGATTATCATGTGACAACTTCTGAAAAGATAATAATCATTCAATTTTTTTTTCCTTTATTGAACTTAGTCACATTTTGCAAAAGATCTTCATATTTCTTTTTGAAAACTGAAATATCTTTATCTAAAATAGAAATCCTTATATTCAAAGATTCAGTTTCCTTTAGTATGAATATCAGCTGTATATCAGACTCAAGACTTGGGAAGTTGCTGATATACATCGGAAGCAGCCTATATTTGAAACCATGTGGGTGACCTTCTGAGAAGTCCCTGCGAAACAACACCATAGCGTGCACCAGCCGGAAGTGTGTGGTCTTAAGTGCCACAAAGTCTCAAGTACATCACAAGTGTGATAGAGGCCACATGTATGTCCTGTGGAGGCTACCTCTGGATCCCAAAATAACCTGGTGGTATGTCCTGTCTAGCTATGATTCAAGTCGCTAAACAAGGGGGAGCAAGTCATGCCCAAGTTTTGGAATATATAGTTTCAGTGGACTCAAAGTTGATTATAGCCATTATTTTTCAGGAAGGAACCATGGTAAATAAGCAGGCTCAGGAGGGAGTAGTACCATGATCCGCGACTTCCTAACTTCCGGGAAGTTTTAGCTAGGGGCATGGCGTGACAAATAACTACATAAAGCTATAATTTTTCTGAAAACTGACACAAGAACAATGTCGTCCAATTTCAAACACAAGCATATCAGTGTGTTCTTTGTTAAATAAGACATACATTCATAAATGTTCCAGTCTAAGTTTGTATATAGTAGTCACATAAAACAAAACTATAGCAGTCAAAATCTGACCCCCACAGGATGATGACACGCGTCCAAGCAACCAAAAGCCTCCATCACTCCGGAGCCATTCCAGAAACTACTCCTCACCCCGAGAACACTTCCACCCAGGTAGCTCCGATGCTCCCAGCCGTCCCGGAGTTCACCCCTTTCTGGGGATTTCAGCTCTACACAAGATAACTTTGGCAATAGATCACCGCTAATCTCACGCCGACATTTTCGCAACTTGATCTTTCTTCACATTCATAACATGAAACGCCCTCCAGCCTGGGCAGTTATGAGCAGAGAACAATCAAGTGTCAATAATCACGGCTGTTACAACAAATTTACACGTGCTGATCATGCGGTTATAAGAATCGCACTCATACCATCTGCCCCCATGCACGCAGGCATGACCAAATATAAATAAACCTTCTCCTCCAGCGAGAGGGATATTTATTTTCAGATTCCAGAAAAGCCTAGCACTGAAACTCGGGCATTCTATTCTTGAATTCCTGTAACCTACAGATTATTGTGGATTTCCTCCTCCCCATGACTTTCTCCTGATTTGAGTTTTCACGTAAAAATCTCGTGTCTCTTTGATGTTGTGTATTATTTTCTCTCACAATCGTAATTCCCACTCAACTCTACCCTCATTTGTGGTGAGGATCGACCGTATGATTGCTCGTGACAGAAAATCTCCACCACATACTGGTGCTTTCATTGAGATCTGAGTCACAATACTCAAATGTCTCTCCTACCAAATCTGTTCTCAAAAAGCCTCTCCAACGAGCTATTACCCAAAAAAAAACAGCCGACCACTGGCGACGGGACCACTTCCAAAAGCAAATCCATTGTCACCGCTGAGGACACCATCCCCCGAGCAGCCATAACCTCAGCCCCATTGTGGAAGAGACTGTCTCCACGCTTTCACAGGGAGCAGCCGGAAACATTCACCTTTCATCAATGTACCAAAGTCAACTCTTCTAAATGTTCGCCGATATGAATGAGGAGATGGCGAAGCAGCAGGCCCTATTCGACCGCAAGAGGAGCTAGCGATGAATGATTGAGAAAATGTAGCCCGTGAACGGGAGGAATTGAAGAGTCAAAACAATCAGCTCCTCGCGCAGATTACCACCCTCCAAAACACCCAAGGGTCACCTCCATCGCTAGAAAAGCCCACTGTTATAAGGGCCTAAAATGGCGAACACTCTCAGAGCCGGAGGCGTTGCAAAACAGCTTCCCCTACTCCTTCGGAACGATCCAATGGCGAGTCGAGTTCATCTCGTTCAGGCCATCACCACCGATGCACCCAACTCCTCCTCCGAGGGCATGTTGGAATATGAATTTCCCAAAAAGATCACGATTTTGACCTTTGGTTGCTACTGCGATCAGAGTGACCCGATCCAGCACCTCTGCCAGTATCAGGACAAGATGATCCATGTCAGAAACGACTCTATCTTGTGTCAGATCTTCCCCTCTAGCTTGAAGGGATCAGCCTCTGATTGGTTCTACCCCCTTTCGCCACGCTCAATCCACAATTTCGAGGATCTCATCAAGTTGTTCCTCGCTCAATACTCCTCCCACCAGGAATTCAAGCAGAACAACCATCACCTCCTCTCCGTCAAGATGAGACACTCCGACAAACTCAAGACGTATATTAGCTACTTTCAGAATAAGCTAGCCAAAGTACACAACTTAAGTGAAGATGCATCTGCTCTAGCATTCATCTACGGGTTACGGGTCACCCACCCGTTGCACAAATATCTGGTGAAGTACAACGTCACCTGTTGGAGCGAATCCTGTACCGAGCCCAACCATACATCTAGTTGAAGGAATCGATGAAAAGCTCTACCAACTCATTTTTCAACCGCGACGATGACAGAACAAAACTGAAGCCGCAACACGGAGACCCCTCCATCGACAATAGGGGATCACGAGCAGAGCGCTTTCAAGAAGCGATCAGTCTCGCACCCTCAGCAGAGGCCACTCTGAACCTACCGGGTGGATGACAGTTTCACCCGCCTAAAGCTCCCAATCCAGGACGTCTTTGAAGCCATCGAGGGTCAACCCTGGATAAGCGTCCAGAAGCAAAGCAACACGACTTACTCGCCCCGGAGCGAAAGACTACTGCTCCTTTCATCACAGCAAAGGATACCGGACTTCTCAATGTCGGTCTCTATGAAAGTATCTTGAAGATCTTGTCCAGCAGGGTTATGTCTGAGAGTACATACTCACACCCAGAGCCTCCTCCAAGATAGAAGACAGCATAACCCCATCTCTAAATCGACCACAACACATGGTCACTCAGTACAGAGCGGCTGACTAGCACCAACCCAATAAAGAAGAGCAGAAAAGTTCCTTTAACGGATAAAAGTTATATGTATCTCATTTACTTTTTATGTATTTTATTAAAATCACTTAATAAAAGTACATTTCAATTCTTAATGGCTTCCCTACATCCTTCTCAGGATCCATGAAACTTGCTCATCGGCCCCCACTCGGCCAGCCTACAAGCTCTCTTTACTGAAGTCATGATGGTATATCCGAGGAGGGATTCTCCTAATCGAGATCCAACAACTTCAATGTCCCGCTCTCGGCTCTACCTCCTCCACACAATTTGTCAATCCGCTCACCAGCCCCATGCGACAAACTCACAATCACATCTTCCCGGAGACTTCTATCTATGTGTTCCGAAAAGGGAAGTCCCCCGCTCGAGAATGACAACACAAGTATTGATCTCCGAAATCATTATGGCTCATCCCTAATCAGGTTACTACCAGTCTCAGCTAAGTGGTTGAAGGCTCCCTTCATCCGAAGACCTTTATATGTGTTCTGAGGATGGAAAGCCTCACTCGAGAATGATTACACAAGCATCTGCCTTCGGCGATCTCTCAGGCTCATCCCTGATTGAGCAACAGCAATCTAAAAGGATCATTCACAATCAAGCAACTGCCGTCATTACGGTTCACTGTCGGAGGGTAACTACCCTCTGAAAGGTTCATCCCGACCGGACAACTACCATGGCTCATCCCCAATCAAGCAACTACCGTCTGGAAGGATCTTCCCTGATTGGGCTACTGCTAGTTTCAGTGTTCTAAAAAAGGTTTTAAGCGGCCGATTAATCATCCGCTTACATGTTTTCGACCTAAAATCGAACATAACTTGAAGAAAGCGGTCGGAATACTTAGCCAGGCGATTAATTCACTTAAGTGATGATTAGGCGTCAAATCGGTGATTAATTAGCGTCCGTTTAAATGTTATTCAATTGTATTCTAAATGAATTCGAATTTCGAGCCCATTAAATTAACTGAACTCAAACCCGAACCAATAATTGAGGATATAAATTGTCGAGTGTTGAAGAATTAGGGCTCACGAGCCTTAAATTTATCTACATTCTCGATCCTCCTGCGGCGACGAAGCTCCCGAATCTCACGAAGAAGCTCTTGATACTTACGACAACGAGACGATGAAGCTCCTAAAAGCCCTATCTAAGCTCCCAAAACTCACCGCGGTGACAATCCTGGGGAGTTAGGGCTTCCGAAGCTTGACGACGAAGTTCACAAAGTGCTGATCCTCCTGTAGCGAACTCCTCTTTCGATGGCGACCTCCCCTTACAGTTGATCCTCCCACCGCGACCTCCCTCTTTGTCGACAAAGAACTCCCCCTGCGATCAGCTCTCTGGTCAGCAACAAAGCGTCGACAGCGACCTCCCCCTGGTCAGCTCTCTCCCCCTCGCGCGCACATATTTTGCCCAGATTTTTGCTAATGGTCTTTATTTCCTTTAATAGGCTGAGGAGTGCCTCAAACATGAGAAGGATAGAGTTGCACGTTACTTGCAGTTGCATCTAGCAGTGAATCAAAGTTGTTAGAAGTATGTTGCTTTTTAAAAGAAATACATATATTTGTTCATTTTTTAACTATAGTTGCTGAAGGTGGAGATACATTGATGTACTTTGAACTGATTGACATTATTACTTTTTAAATTCCTCTTAGTACTAGCAATTTAATTTTTAAATTATATATGCTATATCTTTTATGCTTATGTTGGGAGTTTATAGAATTCATATTTGCATGTTTTAAGTATTATAATATTATTATATATTAAAATAATAATAAAACGTGTAATCCGTTTAATCACCGTTTAAACCATTTAAGCATTATGCGCTCCCAGACCGCGCGCGTAATGAAACCGCTTTTTAGAACATTGGCTAGTTTGTCTATGTTTTGAGGAAAGCTCTCACTCGAGAATCATAGTGCAAACACCTATCTCTAGGTTGGCTCATCCTTAGTTGGGCAACTGCAACTCGGAAGGCTTATCTCCAATTGAGCAATTGCCTGCCCAGCTCCGTAGCTGAGGGCTTCCCTCACACAGAATCATATGCTTGTGTTCCAAGGAGGGAAGCCCCCACTTGAGGATGAAAAACACGAACATCAGCCTCCGGGCTCCCATCGGCTCGCCCCTCCCAGTTGGGCAGTCATCCAAACATTTCACCTTCGCGACTGAAGTCCCCACTACACTCGGACGTAAGCGCCTAACAACTTAGTTCCTCTTTGCGACTGAAATCGTCGGAGGTCACGCAGACACTCACATTCTTGCCATCCGAAAGTCAGGCCTTCGAAGGGGTATGATCATTTCACAATACAAATCAGGCAAAATCTAAATAACTTATTCATTTTCATTACAAAATAACATGCAATTACATTTCATTAAATTTTAATGTCATTACATCTGACAAGTGGAATGCATGAAATCTTTTACATCCATGTGTTTACTTTTAAAGAGAAACATAGGAGATCCGGGAACCTGTCCTGCCACCATTTACATACCCGATTCAAGAACAAAGACTCATTCATCAGAGGAGATCTTTCGTGAGTGGTGTTCCTATCTCATCAGCTCATGGCTCCTAAGCAAGCAGCTAAAAGCCTCGACAGTAGCTCACACGCCTTCAAGGCCGCCATGCCAGTACTGCTCTCTGCAGCGATCACCAAGAAGCCCTCCAAGAGCGAGGCATTGACTTCCGACCAAATGAATTCCGACAAATACACCAAAAGGAGAAAACAGTCTTCCTCCTCTTCGGTGTTCTGAGGAAGAGGATCAGGCTCCGAGGTGAGCGGCAACACATCAGCACGCCCGACCGAAGTGCTCCACCTCTTCCTTCCTCATACGCCTTATATGGAGGGAAAGTTAGATTTTTTAAAACGATCCTCACCCCTTATAAAATAAAGCAGCTCTGAATCAAGTCATCAGCTCCAGTCAAAAAGCGCCAACAAGCATTCGCCCCCGACAGAGCCCTGTCGCGAAAACTGATGCTTTGTGACAGGCTCATAGTGAAGACTGATGTTTTGCGCCGAACAGACTCCCAAGCAACGAGAGTTTGACCAGCATCCTCTCCGCCTTTCCTTCATCCATCTGATGAAGTGCAGAAAAAGATACATGACGGCTCAACAAGATAACAGAGGAGGAATTCGGAGAGAAGACTTCTCAGAGAAAATGGCAGACGCTACTTCTACATGAAAGACTCAGCCTATTTATAAATAGAGGGGGAGAAGTCAAATCGTCTTCAATTCAAATTTTCTATCCCCAAAACCGAATCAATCACATCCTGAAAATTTCGATCAAATAAAGAAGCATGATAGCAACAGCTGCTTCCCTTCAATCTCAGTCTGGCGCCAGAATCTGAAGGGACGTCAGTTACCAAGTTCAAGAAGTCAGATCAATCGACCCGCCAGTTGTCAGTCAGCAGCGCAATTTTCACATCAGTTTATCTGCATTAATAATCCAGCTCTTTCCTTGCCCACAAGCATCAAGTCAAGCCTAAAACACCAATGAATCCTTCACCAGCTCCACTCTCTTGTTTCTCTCTCGCAGACTCTGACAAGCAGAAGCGTGGGGGCAACTGTAGCAATAAAAATCTGACCCTCACAGGATGATGATACGTGTTCAAGCAACCAAAAGCCTCCATCACTCCGGGTCATTCCAGAAGCTGCTCCCCGCCCCGATGACACTTCCACCCAAGTAGCTCTAATACTCCCAGCCTTTTCGTAGACTTCAACTCTGCACAAGATAACCTCGGTAATAGCTCATCGCTGATCTCCGCCGACGATTTCACTACCTGATCTTGCTCCACGTTCATAACGTGAAACGCTCCCCAGACTGGACAGTTATGGACAAAGGCGGATTTCTCTACATGTACTTCCAACAATCAAGTGCCAACAATCACAGACGTTACAATAAATTTACACGTGCAGATCATGTGGTTATGAGGATCGCGCTCGCACCATCTACACCCATGCACGCATGTCTGACCAAATATAAATAGATCTTCTCTTCCAGCGAGAGGAGGATCTTTTTTCAAATTTTAGAAAAGCCCAGCACTGAGACTCAGGCATTCTATTCCTGCAATTCTTGTAACCTATGGATTATTGTGGATTTTCCTCCTTCCTTTGGTTTTCTGCCGATTTTAGTTTTCACGTAAAAATCTCGTGTCTCTTTGGTGTTGTGTACTATTAACGCTCGTAATCCCATCTCAACTCTACCCTCGCTTGTGATGAGGATCGACCGTCCAATCACTCGCAGCGGAAAATCTCCACCACAAAAACAAAAAAAGAAAACTCAATAACAACACATTCAAAAAATGCAAAATTTGAGTTTCATAACCATGGTATTCCAAGAAAGCAAATTCCAAAATTCCCAAACCTGCACAAGATAAGCTCCGGAATCCAATCCATCTGCCGAAGCTTTCGCGAGACAGCAATCGCGTCAGCTCTCCCGGACTTACTCAGTGGCCGATCATGATCTGACAACGACCAAGAGAAACCCCAGCTCAACGGCATTGCAGTTGCAAGGAAAGCAAGCAAACCCTTATCTTGAGAAGAAGGTGAAGAAGAGGCGCGCGGTTACCTCTGATGAAGCGGCCGGGGGCGGCGCCCTCGGCGTGGCGGAGGAGGACGAGGCGGCGGCGAAGAAGGGGGTCCCCGGCGGCAGGAGGGTCGGCAGAGACCTGGGGGTCGGCGGTGGAGACGGAGACGGAGACGGAGCGGAAGGGGGGAGAGCTAGGGTTAGGGTTTGAGTTTGGGGCGAAGAGAGAAGGTGAGGAGATTGCGGCAGTAGTGAGAGTTTGGGAGCAGCAGAAGCAGAGAATTCCCCTCACCTCCCGTACTTCTTGTTAGCGGGTGTAGGAGTTATTGATTTGAGGGCGTGGTAAAAGAGTGCAGAGAGAAAGAGAGGGAGAGAGAGAGAGAGGGGCTCGTCACGTTAACACCAATTCTAATTTGGTGGAAGAATTAAGGGGGTTTTGAACGAAAAAAGAAGGGTGTAAAATGTTTTTTCCCCTTCAAAAATATCACTTTTGCCTTCAAAGTACTAGTAATGTTGCTTGAGTTGGAAGTCTGACTCTTGTTAATTCTCATTACCAAATAAAACCCAACTAACACGATACAATTTCTTCCATAGTTTTAGATAATGATAACTCTAAAACTTCTTATTAAATCAAATATTAGATAGATGATATATAATACTTTTTGAAGATACAGGTAGGAGTTAGGCCGATTCGAATAATATTAGCAAATAAGAGAGCAAATTGACTGATGTGTGATTAACTCATAATACTAACAAATTTCAATTAAGATGGCTTTAATGCGCGCACCAAAGAGAACTTGCAAATGTTTTTTTCTTTCATTAAATGTTCGTTAACTAGCTAGTTTTAAAAGACATGGGAAGATGTAGTTGTTCAAAGGAGCTAAAACTTGTAACTTTCTCTCAATTATAAAAGCATACACACTCATATTCGAGTCTCCTCTCTGTCTCTCTTGCTCATTCATACTCTCTCATGCACGCACCCATATCCACATTTTTCTCAAAGCAATTTCTTCTCCAAATATTGATCCATTTTGACAAGACCAACGTGCCGGAAATTTAAGAATTAACTTTGGACACAAGGCCTTTGATGAAACTTCATTAACCAAACCATTATCAATCATGCCCAAAAAGTATGTCGACAATAAGCTCTCCACTTCCGTAGCTCACTTGTGGACAGCCCAAAGTCGTGCCAAAGTTTTGCCACCGCAAAGCCCTAACACAACATAAATTTTAGACAATATGGAGAGCATCAGTGAATTCAGAGACATGCTAATTTGATTTGAGTTTTTAAACACATCACTCCCAGAAATCATGTCAAGAGAGGCCACAACACATTGCCTCGATACTATACTCACCAGACACTTTGGAAAATAGAAGGAACACAATGAAGATAAAAGAATCCACAATTTCAAAGTCTTATCATTATATTTCTGGGCTATATAACAATATCACATAAAGATATGGTAATATTCCATGTTTTAACACCCCACAGCTGCTTCATTTAACCCATCGCATACTTCTGCGTCCAGGAGCGGGCTGTGTCCTCGTACTTGGCTCTATTGGTCTTGTACATGTGAGCAATCTCAGGCACCAAGGGATCATCAGGGTTGGGGTCGGTGAGCAGGGAGCATATAGACAGCAAGACCTGTTGCACGGGAAGGAAGCATCACCTGAGTGAGGTTTATAACAATGGAAAGCCTTCATAGAAAGTAGCAGACAGGAAAGATACCTTGGAGATTGTCAAGGCTGGGCTCCACTGCTCTTTAAGAATATCAAGGCAGATGCTCCCGTTGCTGTTGACATTAGGATGGAAAACCTTGGTTCGGAAAGACACCTACACAAACAGAAGACGGAAGTTTAGAAGTTAACAAGTCACAATTATTGTGAAGTATTATTTGTACCCAAGATACAAATCAGACATGAAGACATCATATAGAATGGAGAACTCAAAGAGTAAAGAACATGGGGGAAGGATGGAGAAGAAATAAATGGATGTGAACCATTCCCATTCACCTCCTTTAGAAGCTGGAATGCGCTGAAAATAGTTTAAGATGATGATTGCTCCTATGTAGGACAGAGGCTTATATCATGTAGTCATACTCGTGTCGCATACATTAGCACACGTGTCAGACACCAACACTTTTTAGACAGTTCATGGAAAAGTGATGGCCACTTTTTATTTTAATTTGGGTCACTTGTTGGACATGTCCTACATTGCTCACAGAATTCTTCGTTCACATTACATGTTTGAGATGCTAATTCAAACCATTCATATCAAAATTCACTGAAAGACCATCCGACTATTTACGTGTATAAAACTATATAAAACTATGATACTACGAGACGTTTATAAATGTTCCGATATAGGATAGTGAGATACATTAAGTTATAATTTGAAGGGTAGATTATTCTTTTTATAAAGTAACAAAAAGAGGATATGATAGGTGGGGTTTTTGAATATATATATATACCCTCTGAAACATAGCTTCTTTCTTATTTACCCCTAAAGATTCTTTTTGCGTGTATGCCCTTTCAAAATTCAAAGAAATGAAGAATATGTAGTTTACCCCTAGGATTACAAATTTCCTCAATTGGGTTGTTTGGATTCAAAGAAGTGGGCGGAAGTGAGGAAGTGAGAAGTGTCATTTCCCACTTTTGCCGTCCATCCAAACACCGGAAAAAGAAAATGAAAAAACCCCTTTTCCTTTTCTCTTTTACAAAATCATTTTCTTACTTCTAAGGTGCTACAATTAATTTTGTGGTCATGTAAATTTCATTTGTAATAAATTGTAGTTCAAAACAGTTAATTTTGTGTTCATGTAAATCTTACTTGCATTTTAATTACAGTCTGATTTTTTTCATAATTAATTTTTATTTTAATATTATTTTATGGTCAACTTTGTGGTCAATCTTTCAACTTCCACTTCTACATGACCAACCAAACACCAGAAAACACATTACACTTTTCCAATTACGCTTCCTAACTACCATCCAAATACCGGAAAAGAAACAAAAATTCTCATTTTTCAAAAGAAAAAGAATCTTACTTCTCACTTCCTCACTTCCACCCACTTCCCGACATCCAAATAGCCCCAATATAACAAAACTAAAGAGCCCTCAATATATACACTTGCATATTCAAATTTGCATATATATCCTCCTCAAACTATCATTTTAATGTATAAACCTTACGAAAAGTTTAAATTGCCAATAAGATTTATGCATCTTATATAGAAATAAATAGAAAATTTAAAAATAAAATATGCACATCAGCATATCATTTTTACTAGAATTTGCCAGCATATATATCTTAACATAATATATATTAAAGTATAAATAAATATAGTAACAAATATGTGTTTCTAAATAGTAGTCTTTTCAATTGATTTTTTTTCTTCTTATTTGTGAGAAGAAAATTAGTATATCATTCGTTGTTTTTTATTTACAGAAATATGGAGCATCACAAAATTAAATATGCAAGGGTAATACACGCAAAGGGTATTTTTGTCATATTTAACAAAATTGTGACAATAGGTATACCCGCAAACTCTCTAAAATTAGAGGGGTATAAATAAACAAAAGCTAAGTAAAGCTAAGTTTTAAAGGGTACATACACAAAAACCCCTTACATTATTAGAAATATGTGTCCAACATTTTATAAAGTATAATAGAAAGAGTATGAAAGATTGTAATCTGTTACTATATTCTTAGAAATGTGTGCGGACACCCGCACGCATGACCACACACCCCCACACGCGCATTGGCACAGCCGCCACGCGTGCATATGCATACACACAAATGTTAGTGTCATTTTGATGTGTCATGTGACCTATCTTCTAAGGAATTGTTATGTTGTGTGTCCATTCCCGTGTATTAGATTCTTATGGGCTATTTGGTTGCTTGTAGTTGAAAGTACATGTAATTCCAGTTACAGTAAATAACAAATCAGTTGTTTCTTTTAGTGTAGTTGAAGTTGCATCTAGTTCTAATTGCAGTAGTTAGAACCTCATTTGGGTTTTTTGTTGTAGTTGGAACTACGACCAAATTGGTTGTAGTTCAAACTAAAGTAGTTGAGATATAATAAAAAAATAAAAAGATGCCACATCAGCTTTAATGAACAACTTCTTTGTACATACAATTTGATCATGCATTAAACCAAACAATTATTTTTTTTTACTTCCTGCAGCTGGAGCTACAGCTATAAGTTGTCAAACCAAACATGTGATATCGTGTTCAACTACATGAATAAGAACTGGATGTACCGAAACAAACAGCACCTTAGATGGCTCTAATGGCTGTCATAATAGTACTCATAACGATACTCATCATTGTGACTCACATCATTAACAATAAGTGGAGTAAGTGTTTTCCATTATTAATCTTTTACTGAAGCTAAGACTACAGCAACAGTCTTAATTATTTGCTGCTTACACTAAAACTGTTGTTACCTTATTTTTCGCTCCCTAATGTTGTTTTTGAACAGCATATTCTAATAGCAGAACAAAAAAGCTCCGTTTCAAAAAAAAAAAACAGCTATTCAAGCAGATGGCCTTGGAAATTGAGTTCTAATATTTCATACAACGTACTTTATAAGATGCATGCTGGTCAACTTGTACACATCTGTAATAGAAGCAAGTATAACATGCGGCGACACTATCAGATGACATTTGCCATCTGGAATTAAGAGGTACCTTAGGGGGTTTGAAGGGGTAATCTGGTGGGAAGTGAATTGTCACCATAAATACACCCCCTGCAAAGGGGCTATCTGCAGGTCCCATGATGGTTGCTTGCCAATGGAACATGTCCTCCCCAACAGGGCCTAAAGATATTGAAAGGAAAATAAGATTAAAAGAATATTTGGAAAAAACCTGTTTATTCCAAAATAGATTGCTACAAACATCGCTTCAGCAGAGATATATTTCCAGTATACACAGTATAATTTGCAAGCAAAAACTTTTCAGAAGTCATTGTTATCAGAAACTGTTTGTCATATTTAGGCATCTCCCAATTGTCTAAAATATCAAAAGAAAAAAAATGTTCAGGAAGTCATGCTTAGGCATTTCAACATAAAATTTACAATTAAAATGACATCTGAAGCAGAAGACGCGTCTGGATAGTTAATCCAATCAAAAAATATCAACTGAACCCAACTCAAAAAAGCAAACTTTTTTTAACTAATAAAAAGCAAACATTGTACAGCATAAACATTGTCAGAAACCGATTCACTGAACCAGTTGGACCAGAATTCCATGGAGAGGAGTGGTGAGGACTTAGGGAGTACCCTTCTACCATTATCTGTTGAGAATGTGTAACTCATTTATCCTTGTTTACCCTAACTTTTTGGGGGTAAAAGCAAGGACTTTATACTCGAGTAACTCAACTAACATATAAACAGGCAGAATAAGGGGAAGGATTTTATTGCCGTGCATGAAATGTTCAGTCAGATAAAGGGTCCTTGTTCCTATCCATCAACTCTTTTAACCTTTTAACTTATTATTTTATATTTTAGGATTTGGTACCGACTTATGAAATGTTCTCAGATAAAGGGTCTCATTCCTAATATCATCTAGTACGTCACTTTTATATTTGGATATATAAGGACACCAAATAAATGTTTCAAATATTGGCCAAATCAGGACATATAACAGCAAATATCATATCGAGTCTTGAGGTTCCGGATACAATATAAACCAGCTATCGACCAATACAAGCTGAAGCTACCAGATACCGATGCCCAACCAAATTGTAGGTTATTTGGGAAGACTTGGTCCATACCACCGCTCCGCTCCCCAACAGGCGTGCGCGTGCATACACACACATACATATTAAGATGAAGGGATTTTTTTTAAAAAAACTAATTAAGAGCCAATTTAAATAGCTTTAGTTTCTAATGTTCCTGCACCCAACTTACATAATTACTTAATCAATTATTTAACTTGTATTACAACATTAGTTAACTATTTAATTATTTAATTATCTAATCAATTACATTGAACTTGTAATTTATAGTTAAAGATGAAATCACTATCAATCAATTATTAATAAAATATGTGGGTCCATGGAGTCCAAATGAGATAATATGTTCAAAAAAAGAAACTCATTTTTTGACCATTCCCTCCACCCACCCTTCCCCCAAAACAAAAGGAAGGACAGTAATAATCTAAAAATATATGATGATCTAGAGGACTCAAAAATTATGAAAAAGAATATTAATTCCAATAACCAGCTTTCCGCATATGTACCCCTCTAAAAAAAATACAAATGTCCATTTCATTTATTTAAATAGGACCAAGTACTTGATTATACTTCCTTAAAACTACTACGTTATACGGTAACTCCCTCAACACAAACAAAAAGTCAATCAATTCAAAAAAAAAAAACATGTCAAAACATTGCTCATTATGTGAACAAAGTTTTAAATTTTAAAAAAAATTAAAGTGGAAATGCGGCAAGGATGAAACAATCAAATATTGATAATATTGATACCATAAACCATCGACCAATAAACTGATACCCATATTTTTAGACCTTGCTTCAAAATAATAATAGCCATTGGGATGTCCGCACTCAAAATTTCCAAGGAACAATAGTTGCTAGAGAATTAAAGTTAAAGTTACCAGTGGCAAAAAAAGTGTTAAATCTACTTTTGTAAAATTTAATAGAAAGCATGTAGCATTGTGCACAAAGTTTGTCAAAATTTTGTAATGAGCCATCCAATAAACTATCAACACTGCTCATCTTCTATTCATCTTGATCTACAAATCCAAATTAGTCTAAGGAGAAAAACCAAGTTCCCAAAATTTTTACCCACAAATCAAATGGTATCCTGTTTCTACAACTAAAACAATGTATTTTCTGCAACCAACTATGAAGATAAAAGGAACTTCTATTGATGAACCGACTTTAGAGTCCAAGTTAGAAAATATATTGTTTTTTTTACTCTCGACTTTGAGAGTACCTCAGATGTGAATGCACTTCCTTGTGATAAATTTAAAATCATCTCTCCCTTCTCTAGGACATTTTCCCGAGTCTAAAAGAATATGAAGGACGCACGCTGGCCTTTTAGGATTATGGTGAGCCCCTCTCTTGTTTACAGTATTTTTAGCCAAAAAGTTGGCACAAATTATGAGAGGATCAGAATCAGCTTGACAACCTATCATAAAAATTTGTCAAATCTTATGTAGAGCCTTGCTCCATAGCCAACCCAATCTTGACAAGAAAAAGGCCTAAATGATAATGATGATGAATTAAGGCTTCAAAAGACAATTTTTTCCGTCCATGTGTGATGAAACGTGTAAATCAAAATGAAAGGCTTAGCTTGTCTAAGAAATTATCTGCTGTGATCTGCTAAAGGAACAAACTTGCAGTTTTGTAGCTCAGATATCGACTTTTGGTTGAGGTTATTTTCTTTCATAGGTTTCTTCCATTGCTAGATGATGTAACTATGTAAAACTAATATATATATATATATATATATATATATATATATATATATATATATATATATATATATATCAACTACTTTGTTTGATCATGCCTTATACAATGTTTCCACATTCACTTTTTTTTTGAATCGCTCTTAAGCTAATCACATTCTTTCATTAGATATTAAACTTCTACGGAATTTCTTCTTAGTGTTTTGCCCATTTCCTATCGATAGCAAAAAGGAAATTTTTACTCTCGACTCACTAGAATACAAAAATTTGAATTCTTAAAGTACCCATCAAGGCAAGGTAACACATATATGTACTTGAGATAAGGATAGAGGAAAGATCTTTACTCTCAGCACAACTTCAAAGTTCTTGTAGTGACAGGTCCCTACTGTGCTATCAGAGCAGCTCAGCTTCACTATTCACCGAGCTCACATTTTAAAAAGTGGATTTAAAAAATATATTGTGATGCAAAAACATAGGTTTTGGCTCACAAAAACAGCCTTTAACCTGCACGAGCGTGTTAGAATATAAAAAAATTACCCTCCATCCTCGCCATAACATTAACTTTGGAGTTTTGACAAAGTGACAGGGTTTTTAATAACAACAAATACCAAATCGTGCTCATCAACCCTATCAACCTAGTTATAACCTTGTACCTGATGTTTGCTCAATTGGTAGCATGCTAGCCAACATACTACAAGCAAGAGAAATCCATGCTAAGAACCTAGGCGCCCACATGCATATCTTTTTTCAGCAAAGTAACAAAAGTGGGCCTCATCCAAGTTTGCGGCTCAAGATTTTAAGCTTGTAAAAGCACTCCACCCGATAGTCTTTCTACCACTATCATTTAAAATCTTATTGGACATTCAAGATGATAAAAGAGACAATATGACCAAAGATTTAAGCATTATAATACATGGAAATACTGCAATGAATTTTACTTCAAGATATAGTTTTGCCACCTATAATAGATTATGACTACAAGCATGTGCAATGAGAATGTATGGAAGGATAAGCCTTGTTTTTCCCTATCTTCAATTGTACCTTTTGGCTAACAAGTTAAAGCCAAATAGAGCCAGAGGCCAGTAAATTCAGAAAGAAAGATATTACATCTCAACATGCACTAAGAACTAGGATAAAAAATGAGTGCATCAGTAGAAAGTTAGAAGTCGCTCCTTCTGAGAAAAAACTAATGGCCAATGATTGAGACAGTTGAGACAGTTTGGACACGCACAAAGCATGACATAAATGCACCAATTGGGAAAGTGATATGATCATAGATAATGGATCAATGACGACTAGAAGAAGGCCCAACCAAAATTGAATGAAGCACAATTTTTCATGGCAGACACAGTTCTCACTCTGTCTCCACCAATCTTAAGAACCAGCTATAGCTTAGATGATGAAGTTACCGAGCTCCCACTTAATTGCAACTTTATAATCTCCAATGCAGATTAGAGAAAACAAGTAGAAACAAGTGGCTAATAAACATGAAAATAAAAATGAAAAGGATGGGATTTAAACGGAATAAAGAGCATCCACAGTACTGATACCTCTAAAGGATGAGAAAAACAAAAAATAAATTATTAAAAAGGGGGGAAAATAGAAAGAGTTAAGCAAACCTGCGCTGCATGATGTTGGGGGATCCTTTTGCAAGTCCTTCAACTCCTTCAGGATCCTCTTCGAAGCCATCGTCAATCAATCAAATACCGCAACTAGAAACAAAATCATACCAATACCTCAATCAAATCAAAATCAACAGGCTAAAAATTTAACAAACAAAAAAGAGCAACTTTTATGATAACAGTCAATAATTCTCAATCACAGAAGGAGGGAGAACTAGAAGAAAAAAAAAAAATCCCAACCGATCGACAAAACCCTAGAAATCAAAACAATAGACAAACGAATAAAGCAGCAAATCAAGAGCATCCGACATTAGAACACTGAGATTAAAAAGAAATCGAAGGGGATCAGATTAATCTTGGATAGAATCGTACCAAATCGCTCGCTTAGGGTTTCCTCCTCTCTCCTAAAAAATCGCACGCGGTTTCGTACCCAGTCGCAGAAAGATCTCTGTATTTGTAGCCAAGTCCGGATCTTAGTTTGGTGACTTTTAAATTGCCGACATTGATGACACGTAGGATTTCTCATTCAGAAGTCCAAGCTTTCTGAGCCGTCTGATGGGAAACTAGAACGATCTAGAAGGCGGGGCGGGCCACTGACCCGCGTCGGTTCTGAATTCTAAACCCGATCCAAACTGAAGCCCGTCTGTTATATTTTTATTATCCCCAGCAGTCCGGTGCAATGAGCGTTAAAAGAAGACATAATGTATCTGTTTGGTTGTCGTTACTGGCCGTAATTTGTAGTTGTAATTGGTAAAATCTTTTACAATTGTAAATGAGTTACATGTATGTAAATTTTACGGTGTTTGGTTGGTAATATAAAATTGTAAAGTGGGAAAGTGTATTGTGCTTTACAGTGTTTGGTTGTCGTAATGTATAAGTCGTAAGTGAAAAAGTTGACCACAAAATTAACTATTTCACAATTTTAAAAGTTTTAATACTGCGAATAAATATTAAAAAGTTAAATATTAAAAAAAATTAATATTAATATAAAAAAATATTACAATTTGTATGACCACAAAATTAACTGTAACTGAGCTGTAAGTGAGTGATAACTGGGTTGCAAGTGAGTGTTAGTTGAGTTACGTAAGTCTTTTACGAATTACGGTCCAAACAAACGCCGTAGTTGTAACTGGGTAGTAAGTCATTTACGAATTACAGAGTTTTACGCGAAACAAACGGCCCAATAAGACACAACAGTAGTAAAATATGACCATCTATTTTTACTTAGAAATATTTCTACAGTCACTTATTTTACTTCATAATTAAAAAAAAACTCGTCGTAATTTTATTCGTTACAGCCTCATCCAAACTGATTCCTCCCAACCATCACTTATTTATATATTTTCATTTTCTATTTTATCTTTCCTCATTGCGTTTAATATTACTCACTCCTCATCCTTGACCCCAGCGCAGAGTAATTTGCGGGTCGACTTGCGCAGTCAGGTCGTCGTGAGGGTTGAAAGGGGGCGCCCTTGGAAATTTTTTTGTATTGATCTTTTTGTAGATCTCGTTTTGTTCGTGCTCTTGATGAGTTCTCTGAGGACCAACTCAGAAGTATGGCATTTTGTGAGGACTGCAATCATGATTGCAGTCATAACAAAACCTTAAAAATAGGACATTTTGTGAGGGATGTGGCCATGATCGCGGTCCTCGTAAATCTCAAATATAGTACATTTTTGTGAATATTGCGATCATGGTCGCAATCCTAATAAAGAGGACTGCGATCATGGTCGCAATCATATAAGAACTCAGAAATATGACATTTTTTTGAGTACTTTGATCATGGTCGCTGACTCATAAATATATAGCGCATTTTTATGAGGATTGTGATCATGCTCGCAATCCTCAAAAATAGGGTTTTAATTATTTTGTGAGAACTCCGATCAAAGTCGCAGTGCTAAGAAATATGATATTTTTTGAGTACTTTGATCATGGTCGCAGACTCATAAATATATAGTGCATTTTTATGAGGATTGTGATTATGATCGCAATCCTCCAAAATAGGGTTTTGATTATTTTGTGAGAACTTCGATCAAAGTTGCAGTGCTCAGAAATAAGACATTTTTGTGAGGACTGCAATCATAGTCGCAGTCCTCAGAAGTAGGGCATTTCGAATTGGTCGGCTTTTTTGATACTTAGAGGCATTTTCGTCTTTCGTCGTTGATGAGTGCTTCAGCGCTAGACACGTGGGCGCACATCCTTACTTTAAAAACAGGGTGGTTAAAGCAAACAAAATTATGTATTTGAGTTTTTTTCCTAATTAAAGTTCGACATATGGGGTATGGAGAAATGCCCTATAATTATAACTATATAGTAAAAAATATTATAGTATATGCTTAAGAAAAATGAGTTATATAAGAGTATAAGACATATAAGTTTTGTGGGCGAAGTTGAGCGGCGGGGAGACGACATCGCTATCAACGATGAGGCAAGGGCGCGGTGGTGTCGTGACGGTGGAGGGGACTCCGGCGAGATAGTCGTGTTGGTGTGGCGGTTGCGGTTGTAAGGCGGTGTTGACGATGAGGGCGGTGCTTTGGACGCCGACAGGGATGTTGGTGGCAGCAGATGAAGTCGACGAGGTCATCGGATGGAGATGGTGGTTGTGAGTTCGGTTAGGATTTTTTCTATCGGGTTTGGGTTACGGATGAAGAGGAGGGAGATAAGGAAAACTGGAAAATTTGAAACTTTTTTCTTTTCTTTGATTTTTGATTTTGATTTTCATTTTGTCTTTCAAAAACTAAATGAAAATATGGAAGGAAGATGGAGAAAATTCTAGATCTAGGTTTTGGGGATTTTGTGGAGGGGAAGGATTTTTTTTGGTTTTTTGGTGGAGAAATACAAGTGCATGAATTTTAACTCTGATACTAAACTGATATAGAACGGGATGGGGAAGAAGAAAGAGAGAAGAAATTAGGGTTTTAGAGAAGGAAAGAAGATAAAATATGTTCGGACTTTAGCATCCAAGAGATCTCTTTCACTTTTTACTTCACCATGCAAAGATTAAAAATTTGATAGCAAATCAGCATGCTAAAAAAATATTTCATTTTCAAATCATCATAGTGTACTAATCAAATACAACTCTTGACCTTATATAGGTGCACACAAAAAGACTTTTTCTAACATAACTAATATGGGACTAAACACACTAAATAAATAAAATAAAATAACAACACAGAAATAGCTACAGCAATTCCCATCAGTTTGTCTCTCCAATTGATTCTCAGGCTAGTTACTACTTCATAATTGTGCAAATACATAACACTTATTCTTTTCAAGTACTCGCTACATAATTTCTATAGAGACCTAGTGTACATTGTTCCTTAATGACTAAAATCATATAGATCGTTTTTCTTCTCACTGGATCGTTCTTCCACTAGAACCTCTTTAATAAGTGCACTATCTCCTTTGGCAAATGTACCTACATAAAATCAAATTGATGCCCATAACCCATTGTTTCTTTCCTTAGCCTTTGTTATTGCTCTTCGTCATTGTCATTATATGGTTCATACATTTGATTTCATGACAATTTGTACAACTTTGTCCGTTTATTCTTATAAATAGATTTTATATTGTAGTGGATAATTTTCGGCCTCCCTCGAGATCGCAACACATGTCTCGCGACATAGGGATAGTCTGGGAAATCGACGGCTATACCGTCAAAACAGATCCATATCTACACATGAGAGTTGGTTACGCCCAAAGCAGTTGATTATGGATAGATGCAGATATCCCTACATGAGATCCCCACTAACAAATATTTAATCTAATCGGTTACGAAGATCCATCACATTCAAATCTTGCGGTTGCAACCATTCAGGATACTCACATCCACAACATCACCTACCAAAGAGAGAGTATCCCATCTTCTCCAACGAGAAGTGAAAAAAAAGGGCAACACTTGAGCACTTGTAATCACAGCACACTTTGCTACTATTGTAATTCTTTCTAATTATAGTGAACTCTCACTCCTCCGTGGTTTTCCCGCTTCGGGTTTTCCACGTAAATCCTCAATGTGATCTATGTTTTTTAATCTTGGCATGCTCGCTCAATTGCTTGTGGGGAAATATGTCTTTTGAGAATTTATCCACGACATACATATAGTGATTGGACTCTCTCCATCACACATTTTCCTACTCTTCATGACTTAACTATACTAACCCCTTGTTTCCCAAGGCTATACTAACCCCTTATTTCCCAAAGGTTCTCAAACCTGATAGGATATTATCAATTTCTATTGCACTCCTTGCTTCCATTTCTTAACTTCTTTAAGCCTAGTGCAGGGGGAGGAAGTCGAAGAGTCGACGAAACAGAATCCAGAAATCAGCAGTAGCAGAAACAGCAACACAGGAGCACGGTCGACCGGCCCGGTCGACCGGCGGCAGAAACAGCAGCTCGGTCGACCGGTCCGGTCGACCGACGTGCATGCTGACATGCACAGGGTAGCGGTCGACCAGCCTGGTCGACCGCAGAAGGAGATCGGTCGACCGGGCGGTCGACCGACTGAAAGTGCCTAACTCTCGGTTAGGCACGGTCGACCGGCCCGGTCGACCGGTGCATAGGGTCGGTCGATCGGCCGGTCGACCGACAGTCAGGTCTGGGCTGTTTCGGAAAGGGTTGTTTTTGAACCCTATTTAAGGGCTGTTTAGATTTCTAGGGTTTAGTATCTTGAAGAAGGGTCTGAGTGCGATTGTGGAAGAGAGTATAGCAGAGGCAGAACTCTCCTGATCCCCATTGCTGTAAGTGTATTGATTTGCAGAAATCAATAAAAACCCTCCCCCTCTTTCTTGTCCCGAGGACGTAGGCTACAAGGCCAAACCTCGTTAAATCTGTGTTTCTGTGCTTTTCTCTGTGATTGGGTGTTTGTGCTGCTGGTAGTACTGTTCTCTGCGCATCTGTGTTCTAGGGTTTCTTCTGTGTGGTTGTTGTCGGCGCGCAA
The DNA here is from genome assembly GCA_038442645.1 of Agave tequilana. Classification (NCBI taxonomy): domain Eukaryota; kingdom Viridiplantae; phylum Streptophyta; class Magnoliopsida; order Asparagales; family Asparagaceae; genus Agave; species Agave tequilana. The sequence goes on from JAVJIF010013705.1 coordinate 28,992, forward strand.
CACCTAGTTCTTTTGGAAATACGTATAGTTCCCACATGAATTTACTCATCTTAATCTAGCTTTTCTCCTATGGGTCTGTTTGGATTTAAAGAATTGGTGTGAAGTGAGGAAGTAGGAAGTAAGATTTATTTCCTTTAGGAAAAAGGGAAATGAGTAGTAAGTTTTCTGGTGTTTGGATGGTTGTTGGGAAGTGTGGTTAGGAAAATGTTTTGTCGTTTCCGGTGTTTGGATGGTAATGAAAAGTGGAAATGGAAAAGTTGACCACAAAGTTGATCGCAAAATAATATTAAAATAAAAATTAATTAAGAAAAATAAAAATAGATTGTAATTAGAATGCAAGTGAGATTTACATGACCAAAAAATTAACTGTTTTATGCTATAACTTATTATAAATGAGATTTACATGACCACAAAATTAACTGTAGCACTCTGGAAGTGAGAAAATGGTTGTGTAAAAGAGAGATGAAAAAGGGAAAAGGGGTTTTCTTATTTTCCTTTTCCGGTGTTTGGATAGATAGGGAAATGAGCAATTATACTTCCCCACTTCCTCACTTCACTCGGATTCCTTACATCCAAACACGCCCTATGTGAACCATTATCAAACAACTTTTGAAAATAACTACAATGTTCTTTAATTTCGTTTTTCTTTAATAGGTACATTCCACATAATGTCAGTTTCTTCGCGCATATTTTTTTTCTTTTATCACTCTATCCATAAAGAATTTCAAAGTTGTCACCAATTGACTTCCATTATTTTGTTGTTGTTCTCTTCTTAGTCCTTATCCTTTTCCATTTCTTATGTCATTGTTTAGTACCATCAATCTATTTTGTGTCAGAAGCACTTTCCTGCTACTGCCTTCTAATTTTTACATGCTACCCTATGTATCCTCTTTGCAAGGAAAGACTATTGACTATAGTTTAATCCGCTAACACATAATGACACTTGACATCACTAAATGTAAAATCACGTTTCCATTTCTTTACACTAAGGGTCTGTTTGGTTGGCGTAATTGGCCGTAATTCGTAGTTGTAATTGGTAAAGTATTTTGCAATTGTAATTGAGTTGCATCAATGATAGTTTTACGGTGTTTGGTTGGTAAAATAAAGTTGTATGTAAGAAAGTGTATTTTATTTTACGGTGTTTGGTTGGTAAAGTAAAATTGTAATTGAGATACAGTATTGTGTTTTACAGTGTTTGGTTATCGGTGCGTAAGTCATACGTGGCTCAGTTGACCCAAAAAATAACTGTTTGCTGATATTTTGAATTTTTTAATAATAAGTCAATAATTACAATAAATAATTAACAAATCCATAATAGTTATTAACAAACGGATTAATTAGGTAAAATACTATTTAATTTATAATATAAAATTGTATAAAAGACAGAAAACAGTAAACCAAAAAAAAAATTAAGATATTGCGAAATGCAATATATTAATTAATATAATAATTCATTAACGATTATTTAGAAATCTAATGTTTCACTGAAAAATATTAAATATTAATTGTAGTAAAGTTCAAACGATCTAAGGATTTATATTTTAAAATAAAGGTTAATTTTTAATAAATAAAATATAAAAAAAGATTAGTTGAATAAATTAATTACATCAATTATTAAAAAAATGAATCTAGCGTCAAATAATTCTCTGCAAAACATCAAAAAATTCAAAAAAAAATTTTCTTAAATTGGGCCAATTGTAACTCAAATATGTTAGAACGTATATGCAATATGAGTAGGCAGCTAGATATCTGAATTGAAATTTACAATAGAATACATACATAACACAATTCAGAACATCCGATCTATTAATTTCAGAAACTTGGGAGACAAAACAATAAGCTCATATTCAAATGTGCTAACATGAGTAGAAAGTACACTCTCTGTTTCTTAAATAAATCCATAAAAAACTCCTATTGCTACATGTACAATATCTGCTGGGACATGCAGAAAGTGCAAGCCGGTGCGACCTCCATCCACATATCTGACCCTAGCCTACGACCATGTTAGGTCCAGTAACGCCCGTCTCTCTTCCCCCGATGATCCCAACTCGTTCATCCTCCGAACCAAGCTGTCAAAATTAAGATAAAGAGGATGAGATGCTTAAAAAAAGTCCTGAAAATATCTTAAAGTGCAAATTAAAGTGTATGGACCAAACCATTCATGAATCTCCAATCAGAAACCTTCATTTTACAGTATCACCTCACTTGTCATCTGAGAGTAATGTACACCCAATATATAAATAATGAGACATAATAATGCATAGGAAAGTAATAATTGAAAATTGGTCAGTTTCAATACCTATAACTGGATGGATAGCTGCGATGTGTTAGGCATCTCCTGTCCACCAAAATGGCATATATCTCAGCCGCCCAAAAAGACCTGAAATTGGAGAAATTAATTGACAGATAATTACATCATATATTTGATTAAAATTCATACAGCAGACGGTCTTACCAAACAGGAACTGTAAAGAAACTACCTGTATGGTCTGTCCACAATCTTGCTGACCCACATGTTGAGTGCAGCCAGTAAGAGGAAAAACCCAAACTCGGCCCATTACAATTCAATGAAAGAAAAAAAGAAAGAGCTCAGGATTCATCACAGCTCTTAACCCAAACCCGAACCGTTACAATCCAAGCAAAGAAGTAGAAGATAGCTCAGAGTTTCATCACAGCCATTACAAACCCAGCAAAGGGTAAGGAGTGAGCTCATGGAGTGTCTGTTCTTCCAGGTAAGTTGTCTGTTCTATTGGTTTGCTTCCAGGTGAGTTGTCTGTTCTATTGGTTTGCTTCCAGTTGAGTTGTCTGTTCTTCAGGCCTGCTTCCAGGTGATTTGTCTGTTCTTCAGGCCTGCTTCTAGATGAGTTGTCTGTTCTTCAGGCCTGCTTCCAGGTGAGTTGTCTGTTCTTTCTTCTTTGTGACACTGTGGGTGGATTGGGATCAATATTGAGCCATGATAGTGTGTAACGAATTGCTGCCCAATTACAGAAACCAAACAGGAACTGTAAAGAGACGTAAGATATTGAAGGCTAATGTCAAAAAATGAAAGAGCTCGGGATTCATCACAGCTCTTAACCCAAACCCGATCCGTTACAATCCAAGCAAATAAGAAGAAGATGGCTCAGAGTTTCATCACAGCCATTACAAACCCAGCAATGGGGAAGGAGTGAGCTCAGTTTATCATCATGGCTCAAGCTTGAAGGAGAGCTGCGATTTGATCGCCACCTCATCCCGTAGTATGATAACTGTAACCCAAATTCTCATATTTATATATACTTTCAGTAGACCAAAAGGCCCGGGAATTGGAGAAAAAAGTGACAACTAACAGAACAGTTTTTCAGTAAAGGTCAAAAAACAGGTGACAAAATCTCCAACACTGAAAACAGGCCAGAGAAACTCCACCAAATTAAACTCCACCACTGAAAACTCATAGACAAACTCCACCACATTAAATTCCTGTAAGAGGAAAAAAAATCATGGCTCAATATTGATCCCAATCCAGCCCACAGTGTCACAAAGAAGAAAGAACAGACAGGAAGCAGGCCTGAAGAACAGACAACTCCCCTGGAAGCAGGCCTGAAGAACAGACAAGTCACCTGGGAGGAGGCCTGAAGAACAGACAACTCAACTGGAAGCAAACCAATAGAACAGACAACTCACCTGGAAGCAGCAGGAGATCAAAAGACAACAGGGAGCTCAGGAGGGTGTCAGTGTGTAACGAACTGCTGCCCAATTACAGAAACCAAACAGGAACTGTAAAGAGACGTAGGACATTGAAGGCTAATGTAAAAAAATGAAAGAGCTCAGGATTCATCACAGCTCTTAACCCAAACCCGATCCGTTACAATCCAAGGAAATAAGAAGAAGATGGCTCAGAGTTTCATCACAGCCATTACAAACCCAGCAAAGGGGAAGGAGTGAGCTCAGTTTATCATCATGGCTCAAGCTTGAAGGAGAGCTGCGATTTGATCGCCACCTCATCCCGTAGTATGATAACTGTAACCCAAATTCTCATATTTATATATACTTTCAGTAGACCAAAAGGCCCGGGAATTGGAGAAAAAAAGTGACAACTAACAGCCCACAGTTTTTCAGTAAAGGTCAAAAAACAGATGACAAAATCTCCAACACTGAAAACAGGCCAGAGAAACTCCACCAAATTAAACTCCACCACTGAAAACTCATAGTCAAACTCCACCACATAAACAGGAAACAGAATTTCCTGTGAAGTAGACTGGTTGGCTCAATTCCATCTATTCTCATATATATATATATATATATATATATATATATATATATATATATATATATATATATATATATATATATATATATATATATATATATATATATATATAACTTAAGGGTCAGCAAACATGTCCAGTAATCATACCTGTTAACATACAAAACTTTAAGGAGAGCTGCGATTTGTTCGCCACCTCATCCCCAAGTTAAAAAACTTGTTACTCAAAATTCTTTTTTGCATGACACTTTGTATTATCCCTTGCAGCTATTACCTGCGGTCACAGTAAGAGGAAAAAAAATACTGGCTCAATATTGATCCCAATCCAGCCCACAGTGTCACAAAGAAGAAAGAACAGACAACTCAACTGGAAGCAGGCATGAAGAACAGACAACTCACCTGGAAGCAGGCCTGAAGAACAGACAAGTCACCTGGGAGCAGGCCTGAAGAACAGACAACTCAACTGGAAGCAAACCAATAGAACAGACAACTAACCTGGAAGCAGCAGGAGCTCAAAAGACAACAGGGAGCTCAGGAGGGTGTCAGCGTGTAACGAACTGCTGCCCAATTACAGAAACCAAACAGGAACTGTAAAGAGACGTAAAGGCTAATGTAAAAAAATGAAAGAGCTCAGGATTCATCACAGCTCTTAACCCAAACCCGATCCGTTACAATCCAAGGAAAGAAGAAGAAGATGGCTCAGAGTTTCATCACAGCCATTACAAACCCAGCAAAGGGGAAGGAGTGAGCTCAGTTTATCATCATGGCTCAAGCTTGAAGGAGAGCTGCGATTTGATCGCCACCTCATCCCCAAGTTAAAAAACTTGTTACTCAAAATTGTTTTTGCATGACACTTTGTATTATCCCCTGCATCTGTTACCTGCAGTCACAGTAAGAGGAAAAAAATCATGGCTCAATATTGAATGATTGATACAAAAAATAATGAAATTAGATTAGTGTGACAAAAGTGTACCTAGTAATGCTTCAACCTTAACCACTTACCTGAATCAAACGTCATCACAAATCGATTAGAACAAAACAAGTTACAACTAAGAATAGGTTAGTTCATACAACTATAAAGCAGCAACAAACCTAATAGTCCGGTTTCTACTTAAGTCCACCATTGTACTCTGATTGCATGCAGCAATCTTAATATTACATACCATAAATGTATCAATCGATAAATAAAAGCGATAAAAATAATGCAATGTTCTTATTCTGGCCCAGAAAGATAGCTACCACTCAATCTTTTCAGCCCATCTGTTTACTCTGCACAAATTGGAACAACCAGCAGGCCCTCATCTCGTTCTTCCTCTTCAGAAACCCTCTTGCTATATTTGGGTGCTCCACAAGGAAATCATAGGCGGCGTTTACCACCTTGGTAGTAAATATGACACCCTCAAATTCAGTGTCAATCATTCCTTGTAGAGCTTTCAAGCAATTGTCAAGAAGCTTTTCTTCGTCAGCCTTAACCTCCCTAAGGTGACTGGCGATACTACCTAAGGAGCCGGCGAAGTTCTCCATTATCTGCAAATGAGGGTTTGTCCTTTTCCCTTTCCCCCTTGATCCTTGGGAGATGGACATGCTTTGGGCCTGGTCTCCGGACCTCCTCCCTTGGCCAACTGAATCCACATCATTACCATCACCTTCATCAAACTCCTCCACATCTGCCTCATTTCCCAAACCTCCAGGGCCACGTCCATCCTTTGCACGCTTCCCAGTAGCCACCTCATCTCCAAACACAATAGCCATCTCATCATACATATGTATGGGCTTGTTCAAATACGGCTTATCAAGCCTATTAGCCTACATACAAGGGGTTAGCATTGCACATGAAATAAACAGCAGACATGGGATATAAAGAATTGATTATTCTATGGAAAAGATGTTACCTTGATATAGACTTTATACTCCTCTTCTGGCATCCTTAATGTTCGGGTCTCTGCCTCCCAAACAACACATCCTGACAATTTCCGAACATTTAAAATCCTGTTCCACTTGGCCCTCCATGTTCGCAAATGATTGTAAACTTGGGATTCAGAGACGTGTTCTTCAAACTTTTCGTTCACCGCTTTCGCTGCGGCCGCATAATTATGGCCCCTTAGACCCGAGGAGATTTGGTCTGCCATAAACTGAATCAGGAAGTCTCCCATCTCCTCTGACCACCTGAAAGTATGGGAGACCTGTTTCCTCCTCTTCCTTCCCTCTTCAGAGGGCCCAATATCTGTGTCACTGGGACGAGTCTCTCCCGACATCCCCTACAGCAAAAGCGTTATATATTGTTGCGAAAAATATTTTAGATGTTTGCCAATAATAATGAGTAGTACAAAGAGATTCCTTTACAAACCAATAGAGTCTAGTCAAATTCTAAAGGCATAATAAAACAGTAAATTTAAAGATAAATAATACAGAGTACATGGTATGTAGTGGTAGTTTCAAAATATTACATATGAAATCAAAACACGCCTACTACATCAATTCTCGTTATCGTGCCACATTCTTAGTGCAATTTCTTCCCTAAGTTGAATCCAATAATTGGACTCCTCTCTAATCTCTCTACGAGATAGTCCAGATTGGGAGACATCTTGCAAATTGAAATCCTCCTCACTTATGACAAACTCATCTGGCCCATGGCCAATGATATAATTGTGAAGAATGCAGCATGCTATTACAATGTCCACTTGAGTGCTAAAAGGAAAGAAAGGTCTTGATGCTAGAATCTTAAACCTTCCTTTCAAGGCTCCAAATGCCCTCTCCACAGTTGTCCGGAGGGAAGAATGACGGTAATTGTAAAGCTCCTTTGTAGCACCCCATACTCGAGATACGTACCCAGATACGAGTCCCAAAATTTTTTCGACTATATTGCTCAATTTCCTTCCTGTATGTGTTTTTGAGTTGTTATTACTTATGTTCTTGAGTATCGGATCTGGATTCTCAGATCGAGAGTAACCCCTGACCCGGACCGGGAACCCAATACCAGCCAGTAGCCCGATTTGACTTTTGGTAGCCCGATTTGACTGATTTTAGTTTCAGAGACTGTTTTCTAATATTTTAGATTTTTCATGATTTTCTGGAATTTTCTGAAATTTTTCTGCAAAATCTCCAAAACCGGTGTCGGTCGGTATCGCTGACTGATTCCTGGATTTTTAATTTTCAAATGGGAATGAATTTTCAAAACGGCTTTCACAGTATATCTTAGAATATCATTTTCTAGCTAAAAACATTTTTTGGGATTTTTTAAAATTTATCAAATTTGACCGATCCTGGTGTCGGCCGGTATTGCCGGAAGATTCCAGGATTTTTAATTTGAAAACTACATCGAATTTCTCAAATCCGATTTCACCGTGTATCTTAGAATAATATTTTCTATTTTTTAGAATTTTTCGGTACGTTTCTGAAATAGTCAAATTTTCGCCTTATTTAAATAATAATATTTTTACCGGCGATTTCCTTTCTGCCTTTTCCCTCCTCTACTCTCCTACTTTATGCTACCAGAAATTTTAACAAATAAAATAGATAAAAATAAAATTTTTTAAATATTTTATTTCCTTTTCTTATTTTTTTTCAATTTTCTTTCTTTTATTTCTTTTTCTTTTATTAGCATTAATTTCTTCCCCATTTATCGGCTTAATCCACGCCCGCTGTCGCCCGCCGCCGCCCGACAGCCATAGGGCTGCGCAGCCCTATCACCTCTCCCCTAAGCCATCAAATCTCTCCTTCATCATCTATTAAATCACCCCCATACTCGTTCAATTGGAGGGAAATCAAAGAAATCTAAAAGGGAAGAAACTCATCTTCATCTTCTTCACAACACAACTCCCGCACCCACTCTCGGCCGCCGCCTCCACCATCACCACCGTCACCACCGGCCGTCCCTAGGGCCGGCCATCTCCTCCTCCACACCTCCTCTCCACTTCCCCACCTCCAACAACCTCAAAATCCCCATCTCCTTCTCCAATTTCTCCATAAACCCACCTCCATTACCACAACTCCACCTCCAAATTCTCCATCACCACCACCAAATTCTCCATTCTAATCAACCCAACAACACCTCCTCCTCCTCCTCTACCTCCCCAACACCTCAAATCACCACCACAATCACCACAACCACCACCACCACCATCTCCCACCACCTTCAAAACAACCCAACAACAACAACATCAACAACAAGCAACACCACATCCTCCTCCCCCCAACCCGCGCGCGCGCCCTGCTCGCCGCCGCCGCCGCCGCGCCGGCCGGCCGGCGGTGGGGGAACCGAACCCCCTCCTCCTCCATCTTCTCTTTTCTTTTCTTTCTTCTTCTTTTCTTTCTTTCTTTATTTCTATCATTTCAAAATTTTCAATCATTCCCTAAATAACACCTAATTTCCCTCATTCCAAAAATACCCCCTCTTTATTCCTTTATTACTTCCCTCTTATTTCAACTCTACCCCCTTCCATATTTATTTCTAATTTCCTTTTAAAACACCATATTCTCTCTCTTTTTCCTACAACTTTCTCTCTCCTCTCTCATTCCCTCTCTAAAAATTTTTATAAATATTTATAAATATATATTTTAATATATATAATTACGGGCTAGTGGATTCTCGTGCGGGTCGCCGATTTTCTGGAACTTTAACCGGTATTTCGCCCCAGTTTCAGGCGAGTGCTATTTACTAAATTAAAAATAATTACCTTGGTATTTGCAACATGATATTGACATGTGGATATTTTAATATGCCTAATACTTGCTATTATAATTTTTAATAAATAATTGCCTTGTTATATTTAATTCCGATAATTGTTATAATTAATTCCGATAATTACCATGCTATATTTAATCCCAACATTTGCCATGCTATATTTAAATTCGATAATTGTCATATTTAATTCTGATAATTTTCATGCTATATTCAATTCTAATAATTACCATGCTACATTAATTCCGATAATTTTCATGCTATATTTGACACCGGTATTTACCCTGCTATAGTTGACACCGATATTTGCCATGCTACACTTGACCCGTGACATCTGACTGTGGCACTTAGTATTTACACCGGTACTCGATATATGGACCCGGTATTCGAGATATGACATACTTGACACCCGTACCTGACACATAGTTTATGATATGTTTTCATGCGGTACAAATATATGGACTTGACCTCATGACTCTTGACCGGACACTACCACCCCTGATGCCTGATTATATGACATATCCATGATTATCACTTTTACGGGGACATGACATGATTATTATATTATTAATTGCCAAATATTTGGTACTCCTGAACTCCTGTACTCCTGTATACTTGGACCCCTGAAATAGGGAGACTCTTGATATTACTCCTGATATTATACTCCTGTTGATCCCCGTAATAGGATAACCATGGATATTGTAAATTTGTGAATACCCTATAAACATTATTATATGAAACTCTGTCATATTTAAATAACTTACACCGGGATGGGGGAAATTGATGGGTATCGATATAGCTTCTGTGTTTATGGTGGCCATAAATATGTTGTACAACTTCCTGTAGGATTCGACCTGGTAGGCCACCAGGCGCTTCCGAGGGGTGTACTGGCACCCCTACCCCCTGCCTGCCTGTCCGGGTGTGCTATAATCCCCTAGGTATATCCTGTGGGGAACGGTGACACTCTATTCCTGTTCGGGTGTATTATAAGACCTTCGGGCATATAGTAAATCCCGGTACCTAGCGGTACGTTCCGGCTCAGTACCGGATACTCCTGGACCGTTGTCCCGGGCATGCACGGGACCCATTCTAAACATGGTTCGTCGTTCCCCATCAATTTCCAATAACTTGTCTCGCTTGATTTGTATGCGGAGGTATATGGCACCGGTCATATACCGAAACATACAAATTGAACGAGTCTTAATAATAATAACTTGATAATTGACTTATGGCTACATGACTACTGTTACTTACCATTTAGTTACCCCATGCTTGCTAACTTGATTACATGACCTGCTACACATGCTTTATTTCATGATTCACTATTTATTATGATTATTTCATGTTTATTGATCTTGGTATATATACTTGGCATGATGCACTTACTTTTATTTATACTTGCCACTTGGCTTCATTATGCACTCGCTGGGTTGCCCACTAACAACCCTGGATTTGTATGTTCAGATTTGACAGGTTGGACCGAGGTGAACCCATCAGCTGAAGATCAGGTCTACCTCGAGGAGCAGGCCGATCAGCAGTAGTCCCGTCCAGTCTTTTTCGCTCGCGAGATTCTCTCTCTTCCAGCTCGTGAGTTTATCTTTTGTATCCTGTACAATCCTACTTTTGTAGTACCTGGTGATGTAATATTATGTCACAATTTGTGATAACTAAAGTACTTGTAATATTTTGTATTGGAATGTATAATATCACGTATTTCCGCACTCTGATCCCTGTATTGTGATGTATTGATGCTTAGCGTACATACGGGATGGTTCCATCGCCCTGCGTATGTACGTCGCAGTGGCGTCTCCGTACCCGCCGGGATCGGGGCGCCACAGGTTGGTATCAGAGCCTAGGCTCTCACACCTTCAATACAGCCAGTCTGCAAATTAATGTTGTGTTAATTTGCGACTGAGTCACACGAGTCCTTATTATACATTCCAATTACAAGTACAAAGTTATCTATTCTTTCCTTGAAATCCATCCCTTGATTTCCGAAATCTCATGAAGTTCCTTATTTCATCACCTTTTCAGTCGGCTCGAATATGGAGAGACGGGGGACACGGAACGGTCCCAGCACTTCCCGTGAAAGTCCGAACGGGGAGAACGATATGTTGAGGCTACTCCAGGGGATGATGGATAGCCAGCAGCAGCAGGTAGAGCTCCTACGGCAAGGATTGCTGACTGCGCCCCGGGAGCAGAGGCCGGGTACCATTTCAGATTTTCGGAGATTGCAGCCAGCAGAATTTTCAGGAACAGAGAAGCCCCTGGATGCAGAGCAGTGGTTGATAGACATGACCGACCTTCTGAAGGCGGCCAGAATTCCTGCTGATAACCAGGTGGAAGTGGCCAAGATCCAGCTGAAAGATGTGGCAAGGACTTGGTGGCTAGCCGAGGAGGCGAGGCTGGAGAAGCCTATCTCTTGGAATCAGTTTTCGAAGGGCTTCTATGAGAGATTTTTCCCTGCAACTGCTCAGAAGGAGATGGAGGAGCAGTTTATTAGGCTGCAGCAGTGGAATCGGTCAGTGGATGAATATGCTGCTGAATTTCTGAGACTTAGTCGGTTTGCACCATATATGGTGGCCGACGAGGAGAAGAGGGCTAGCCGATTTCAGCAAGGACTAAGGGTGGATATTCAGATGTTGCTTATACCCCACCAGCTGAAGACATACTCTCAAGTTCTTTCTATTGCTCGTGATGTGGAGCAAGGATTGGAGAAGAAGAGGAGAGTTGAACTGCAGCACAAACCTATGAAGCGCCAGTTTCAGCAGGTGCACAAGGGGAACCCAGTCAGATCCTTTGGTGCCCCAGCAGCCAAACGGCCATTTCAGCCTCCTTCCCAGCAGCTCGTGTGTGGGTACTGCCAGAAACCCGGACACCATCAGCGGAACTGTCGTATGGCCAATGGACTGTGTTTGGCATGCGGATCCGGCAATCACTCGGTGGGAGAGTGTCCATTCAAGAAGAACTGGAATGCAGCTCCAGCACCGCCAGCACTTCCAGTACGAGCAACACCTCCAGCACCTCCAGCTCGAGCAGCTCCCCCAGCACTTTCAGCACCACCAATGAGGAGGAATCCAGGACCAGTTGGCAGAGGAGCTCCACTTCCTCCCCAGCGTCATATTCTGGGTCAGGCTCAGAGGGGACCCAGGACCGGAGTAGGCCGCGGGAGAGGCCAAGCTTTCAACTTGACAACAGAGGAAGCTGAGGCATCTGGAGAAGTAGTGGCAGGTACAATTTTGGTCCACTCAGTTCCAGTCTTATCACTTTTTGACTCTGGTGCATCGCATTGCTTCATATCCAGTAGATTTATTGCCTTGCACTCTATACCCCTAGTATGTTTGGGTGACCAATGGGAAATTAGTACGGGGAATGGGGTAGTCACTACTAACAAGATTTGTAAGGCGTGCATTGTGGAGTTATGTGGTAGGAAGTTAGAAGCCGACATGTTCGTACTAGACACTGGAGGGTACGATGTGATCCTAGGCATGACTTGGCTCAGCAAGTATCATGCGGTGATCGACTGTCGGAACAAGAAGGTGATCTTCAGGATTCCACACCAACCGGAGTTTCAGTTCTTTGGAGAACGCAAGCCTCTTTGGAAGGTAGATCAACTGGATTGTGCCACTGCAGAAGACAAGAAGAAGACGGTGTCAGTGTGGAATGAATTCCCAGATGTTTTTGAGGAGATATCAGGACTTCCACCTGACAGAGTTGTGGAGTTCTCTATTAACCTTATTCCAGGAGCGACTCCCATCTCTAAAGCACCGTATCGGATGGCACCAACTGAATTGGCTATATTGAAGGAGCAACTGCAGGAGTATTCGAGCAAGGGTCTGATTAGACCGAGTACTTCACCTTGGGGAGCACCAGTATTGTTGGCAAACAAGAAGGATGGTGGCAAGAGATTATGCATTGATTACAGAGAATTGAACAAAGTCACCATCAAGAACAAGTACCCTTTGCCGAGAATTGATGATCTATTTGATCAACTTCATGGAGCCCAAGTGTTCTCGAAGTTAGATTTGCAGTCGGGGTACCATCAGTTGAAGGTGAAGAAGGAAGACATTCAGAAGACGGCATTTAGGACTCGTTATGGTCATTATGAGTTCTTAGTTATGCCCTTTGGAGTTACAAATGCCCCAGCAGTCTTCATGGACTTGATGAATAGGATCTTCTCTCCCTATCTGGATAAATTTGTATTGGTATTCATTGATGATATTTTGGTCTATTCCAAGAATAAAGAGGAGCATGCGGAGCATTTGAGGATTGTGCTACAGACTCTCCGACTGGAGCAGCTTCATGTCAAACTTAGCAAGTGTGAGTTCTGGCTGGAGAGTATAGCATTCTTGGGCCATATTGTTTCTAAGGAAGGAATCTCGGTGGATCCCAGCAAGATTCAGGCGGTGAAAGACTGGCCGACTCCGAAGTCCGTGACAGAGATCAGGAGCTTCATCGGACTAGCTGGATATTATCGAAGGTTCGTGCAGGACTTCTCGAAGATTGCAGCTCCTTTGACCAAGCTGACCAGGAAAGGAGAGAAGTACATATGGACTGAGGAGTGTGCGTCTGCTTTTGAGGAGTTGAAAAACAAGTTGATTTCGGCTCCAATCTTGAAGACACCCTCAGGGACAGGAGGTATGGTTGTATATTGTGATGCCTCAGGGAAGGGCCTTGGATGCGTATTGATGCAGCATGGACATGTGGTAGCTTATGCATCCAGGCAATTAAAGCCTCATGAGAAGAACTACCCAACGCATGATTTAGAGCTGGCAGCTGTGATCTTTGCGTTGAAGATTTGGAGGCATTACTTGCTTGGTGACCGAGTGTTGATTTACACTGATCATAAGAGCCTGAAGTACATTTTCACTCAGAAGGAGTTGAACATGAGGCAGAGGCGATGGCTTGAGTTGATGGCAGATTATGATATAGATTTGCAGTATCATCCTGGCAAGATTAATGTTGTACCAGATGCCCTGAGTAGAAGACCAGAAGCCAACATGGTTATGTTGCTCACTCAGCAAGAGGAGTTACTCAAAGAAATGAGGCGGCTAGATTTGATGGTGACCCGGAGGGCCGGTGGATCAGTACAGTTGATGGCATTTCAGATCCAGCCGACACTGATGGAGGAAATCAGAGAAGCTCAGAAAGAAGATCCTAGATTGCTGAAGTTCAGAGAGCAAGTGGAGGCAGGACTGAAGTCAGATGTTTGCATACATCCTGATGGTGCACTCTACTTCAGGGGCCGAATTTGTGTGCCTCACGGGGAGATTAGACAGAAGATATTAGTTGAGGCCCACAGCTCAGCTTACTCTATACACCCTGGAGGAACTAAGATGTATCAGGATCTGAAGCAACATTTCTGGTGGAATGCGATGAAGAGGGAGATCGCACAATTTGTGGCGAAGTGTCTAGTGTGTCAGCAAGTGAAGGCTGAACACCAGAGACCAGCTGGATTACTACAACCTTTGCCAATACCAGAATGGAAGTGGGAGCATGTTACTATGGATTTTGTCACTGCTCTACCCCGCAGTCCAAAGGGGAACAATGCAGTGTGGGTAGTTGTTGACCGTCTCACTAAGTCAGCACATTTCATACCATTCAGAGTGGGGCAATCTACGGAGCTTCTGGCGGACAAGTACATGAGGGAGATTGTTCGACTGCATGGAGTTCCCGTGAGTATCGTGTCAGACAGGGACACGAGGTTCAGATCTCGCTTCTGGGAGAGCCTTCAAGAAAGTCTGGGGACTCGTCTGAAGTTCAGCACATCTTATCATCCAGAGACGGACGGGCAGTCTGAACGGACCATTCAGATCCTAGAAGACATGTTGAGGGCTTGTATGATAGACTTCAAAGGATCGTGGGAAGACCATCTACATTTGGCAGAGTTTTCCTACAATAATAGCTATCAGGCGAGCATCAAGATGGCTCCATTCGAAGCCCTTTACGGCAGGAGATGCAGATCACCATTATGTTGGGATGAGGTTGGTGAGAGGAGGCATTTGGGACCTGATGTGATAGTACAGGCAGTGGACAAGATCAGGACCATCCAAGAGCACCTTCGGGCAGCACAAGACAGACAGAAGAGTTGGGCAGATTCCCATAGAAGACCGTTGGAGTTTCAGGCAGGAGAGCATGTATTTCTGAAGATATCTCCGACCAAGGGAGTGATCAGATTTGGTGCACGTGGGAAGCTGAGTCCGAGGTATATAGGCCCGTTTGAGATATTGGAGCGAGTTGGAGAAGTGGCCTACAGATTGGCACTGCCTCCATCACTGGAAGGAGTGCACAATGTGTTTCATGTGTCACAGCTGAGAAGATACATCAGGGATGAGAGCCATGTATTGGATTATTCAGAATTGGAGTTGCAGCCGGATTTGTCATATATTGAGCAACCAATGGCTATTGTGGACAGAAGTGTCAAGACCCTGAAGAACCGGACCATCCCATTGGTGCTTGTTTCATGGAACAGGCATAGTCCGGGAGAAGCGACTTGGGAGCGGGAAGACGTCATTCGTGAGCGTTACCCACATCTGTTCGAACCTTGAGTGGTAATATTCTCTTGTACTCCATCTCTTGTCTTATCAATTAATTATTTCCATGTTCATTTCTTTCCTTATAGAAATTTCGAGGACGAAATTTTTATTAGGTGGGTAGATTGTAGCACCCCGTACCCGAGATACGTACCCAGATACGAGTCCCAAAATTTTTTCGACTATATTGCTCAATTTCCTTCCTGTATGTGTTTTTGAGTTGTTATTACTTATGTTCTTGAGTATCGGATCTGGATTCTCAGATCGAGAGTAACCCCTGACCCGGACCGGGAACCCAATACCAGCCAGTAGCCCGATTTGACTTTTTGGTAGCCCGATTTGACTGATTTTAGTTTCAGAGACTGTTTTCTAATATTTTAGATTTTTCATGATTTTCTGGAATTTTCTGAAATTTTTCTGCAAAATCTCCAAAACCGGTGTCGGTCGGTATCGCTGACTGATTCCTGGATTTTTAATTTTCAAATGGGAATGAATTTTCAAAAACGGCTTTCACAGTATATCTTAGAATATCATTTTCTAGCTAAAAACATTTTTTGGGATTTTTTAAATTTTATCAAAATTTGACCGATCCTGGTGTCGGCCGGTATTGCCGGAAGATTCCAGGATTTTTAATTTGAAAACTACATCGAATTTCTCAAATCCGATTTCACCGTGTATCTTAGAATAATATTTTCTATTTTTTAGAATTTTCGGTACGTTTCTGAAATAGTCAAATTTTCGCCTTATTTAAATAATAATATTTTTACCGGCGATTTCCTTTCTGCCTTTTCCCTCCTCTACTCTCCTACTTTATGCTACCAGAAATTTTAACAAATAAAATAGATAAAAATAAAATTTTTTAAATATTTTATTTCCTTTTCTTATTTTTTTTCAATTTTCTTTCTTTTATTTCTTTTCTTTTATTAGCATTAATTTCTTCCCCATTTATCGGCTTAATCCACGCCCGCTGTCGCCCGCCGCCGCCCGACAGCCATAGGGCTGCGCAGCCCTATCACCTCTCCCCTAAGCCATCAAATCTCTCCTTCATCATCTATTAAATCACCCCCATACTCGTTCAATTGGAGGGAAATCAAAGAAATCTAAAAAGGGAAGAAACTCATCTTCATCTTCTTCACAACACAACTCCCGCACCCACTCTCGGCCGCCGCCTCCACCATCACCACCGTCACCACCGGCCGTCCCTAGGGCCGGCCATCTCCTCCTCCACACCTCCTCTCCACTTCCCCACCTCCAACAACCTCAAAATCCCCATCTCCTTCTCCAATTTCTCCATAAACCCACCTCCATTACCACAACTCCACCTCCAAATTCTCCATCACCACCACCAAATTCTCCATTCTAATCAACCCAACAACACCTCCTCCTCCTCCTCTACCTCCCCAACACCTCAAATCACCACCACAATCACCACAACCACCACCACCACCATCTCCCACCACCTTCAAAACAACCAACAACAACAACATCAACAACAAGCAACACCACATCCTCCTCCCCCCAACCCGCGCGCGCGCCCTGCTCGCCGCCGCCGCCGCCGCGCCGGCCGGCCGGCGGTGGGGGAACCGAACCCCCTCCTCCTCCATCTTCTCTTTTCTTTTCTTTCTTCTTCTTTTCTTTCTTTCTTTATTTCTATCATTTCAAAATTTTCAATCATTCCCTAAATAACACCTAATTTCCCTCATTCCAAAAATACCCCCTCTTTATTCCTTTATTACTTCCCTCTTATTTCAACTCTACCCCCTTCCATATTTATTTCTAATTTCCTTTTAAAACACCATATTCTCTCTCTTTTTCCTACAACTTTCTCTCTCCTCTCTCATTCCCTCTCTAAAAAATTTTTATAAATATTTATAAATATATATTTTAATATATATAATTACGGGCTAGTGGATTCTCGTGCGGGTCGCCGATTTTCTGGAACTTTAACCGGTATTTCGCCCCAGTTTCAGGCGAGTGCTATTTACTAAATTAAAAATAATTACCTTGGTATTTGCAACATGATATTGACATGTGGATATTTTAATATGCCTAATACTTGCTATTATAATTTTTAATAAATAATTGCCTTGTTATATTTAATTCCGATAATTGTTATAATTAATTCCGATAATTACCATGCTATATTTAATCCCAACATTTGCCATGCTATATTTAAATTCGATAATTGTCATATTTAATTCTGATAATTTTCATGCTATATTCAATTCTAATAATTACCATGCTACATTAATTCCGATAATTTTCATGCTATATTTGACACCGGTATTTACCCTGCTATAGTTGACACCGATATTTGCCATGCTACACTTGACCCGTGACATCTGACTGTGGCACTTAGTATTTACACCGGTACTCGATATATGGACCCGGTATTCGAGATATGACATACTTGACACCCGTACCTGACACATAGTTTATGATATTTTTTTCATGCGGTACAAATATATGGACTTGACCTCATGACTCTTGACCGGACACTACCACCCCTGATGCCTGATTATATGACATATCCATGACTATCACTTTTACGGGGACATGACATGATTATTATATTATTAATTGCCAAATATTTGGTACTCCTGAACTCCTGTATACTTGGACCCCTGAAATAGGGAGACTCTTGATATTACTCCTGATATTATACTCCTGTTGATCCCCGTAATAGGATAACCATGGATATTGTAAATTTGTGAATACCCTATAAACATTATTATATGAAACTCTGTCATATTTAAATAACTTACACCGGGATGGGGGAAATTGATGGGTATCGATATAGCTTCTGTGTTTATGGTGGCCATAAATATGTTGTACAACTTCCTGTAGGATTCGACCTGGTAGGCCACCAGGCGCTTCCGAGGGGTGTACTGGCACCCCTACCCCCCTGCCTGCCTGTCCGGGTGTGCTATAATCCCCTAGGTATATTCTGTGGGGAACGGTGACACTCTATTCCTGTTCGGGTGTATTATAAGACCTTCGGGCATATAGTAAATCCCGGTACCTAGCGGTACGTTCCGGCTCAGTACCGGATACTCCTGGACCGTTGTCCCGGGCATGCACGGGACCCATTCTAAACATGGTTCGTCGTTCCCCATCAATTTCCAATAACTTGTCTCGCTTGATTTGTATGCGGAGGTATATGGCACCGGTCATATACCGAAACATACAAATTGAACGAGTCTTAATAATAATAACTTGATAATTGACTTATGGCTACATGACTACTGTTACTTACCATTTAGTTACCCCATGCTTGCTAACTTGATTACATGACCTGCTACACATGCTTTATTTCATGATTCACTATTTATTATGATTATTTCATGTTTATTGATCTTGGTATATATACTTGGCATGATGCACTTACTTTTATTTATTCTTGCCACTTGGCTTCATTATGCACTCGCTGGGTTGCCCACTAACAACCCTGGATTTGTATGTTCAGATTTGACAGGTTGGACCGAGGTGAACCCATCAGCTGAAGATCAGGTCTACCTCGAGGAGCAGGCCGATCAGCAGTAGTCTCGTCCAGTCTTTTTCGCTCGCGAGATTCTCTCTCTTCCAGCTCGTGAGTTTATCTTTTGTATCCTGTACAATCCTACTTTTGTAGTACCTGGTGATGTAATATTATGTCACAATTTGTGATAACTAAAGTACTTGTAATATTTTGTATTGGAATGTATAATATCACGTATTTCCGCACTCTGATCCCTGTATTGTGATGTATTGATGCTTAGCGTACATACGGGATGGTTCCATCGCCCTGCGTATGTACGTCGCAGTGGCGTCTCCGTACCCGCCGGGATCGGGGCGCCACATCCTTGTAGTTTGACGGCTGTATCACACGATAATCACTTAAATGGTACCGAGTGCCACGATACGTGCTAAGAATCCCGGCTTGGTATTGTAACCGGCATCACACAAATAATATTTCCCTAAAAGATGTTAAGTCATTAGATACGATGGAGACTTAGAAACGAACATAACAAATTTGCAATACGGTAAATGTTGCAATTGTTAATGAACTACCTTCTGGGACTCTAAGACCATTTTGGACGTGTGAGTGCATCACGTAGTACGGTGGCGTCATGAGCTGATCCTTCCCATCCCGCTAAGACATAAGTGAACTTCAAATCGAAGTCCACAGCTGCCAAGACATTTTGAGTGGGATATGGTTTCCTTCCATAGAAAGGTTCAACCTCATTAGCTGGTAGGGTAGCATGGATGTGTGTCCCATCGATTGCTCCGATACAATCCTATACACAATAAAATTAAGTTGATTTCAAATCAACACTTAAAACACAGTACTCATCTAAGTTTGCAATGTTTTAGGAATTGGTACCTGAAAATAATTACAGAACCTAGGGTCTCCAGAGATCTTCTCATGAGTTTGGTTGCTAGGTCCACATAAATACTCCCATCTTAGTTCACCAATTGCTCGTAAGGTACGTTGAAAATATCGACTCACAGTTTCACCAGAACGTAAGAAGTTCAAACCCACGACTCTGTTACGAACGTTGTGACCTATGGTGTACAAGAATATACCTAGTTGCTCTTCAACGGTCACCTGATCAGAATCTTGTAAGAGTCCCCTATTCCTAAGCATTCCAGACAGATTGAAAAATAATTCTCTATCCATCCTAAACATATTGATGCAATTGGTGTCACTGTACTCCATCACCCTTCTCAAATACAGCCCTCTTTCCATATTCCTTATCTCTCTCGGGATTGGTTCTGTGATGTCATTGCGGCCGGTCATCCACATCATTATGACATACGCACAAGCACAAAGTATAATGATGCCCATCTCCTGGTCGGCACCATCCAAGCCCAAGTCCAAAAACCTATCCATTCACTACATAACGGGGAAGAAATGGTTGTAATTAAATTAACATGAATATAACAGTCTATAGTCATAACCTAGGAGTATAGTTGTCATAACATAGGAGTATAGTCGAGTAGAAATTTGATAAGATTAATATTCATTACTAACAGGGAAAGTAATAAATATTGCAGTGATTATTTCAAGAATTATGAATATGTGCATAATTATTCTAAGCATGCTGATTTTTTTCCTTCTTACATTAAACCTGAAAATGCATGTATCATATTTATTACCTTAGATTGTCCTAGTGAATACTCCACAAATTATGAGTAAGGCCATAATTATTCTAAGCGTCAAAGAATTTTGCCCTTCATATATTCAACTGTAGGCTCAACATAAAAGGGTATGATATGAATCGTAGGACATATAAATCTCATTTCCTACTATTTGTATATAGGGAGCAATAAAGATCTAAACATGACAGTCTGATTTAAAAAAAAAAGTTAAACTCGCATATAGCTTACTTTAAGGGATCTTCTTTGTTCTAAACATAACCTACACAGGATTACCAACATATGTTAAAATTCTATCAAATTAGTGCAATTCCTAGAACTATCAGTGGGCCAATTTGGTCTTTGAGAACAGTACAAATATCTCGTCAAACCCACCAGTCATTATTAAAAAAAAATTTAATCAAAAGCCAACTTC
This sequence comes from Agave tequilana, assembly GCA_038442645.1. NCBI lineage: Eukaryota > Viridiplantae > Streptophyta > Magnoliopsida > Asparagales > Asparagaceae > Agave > Agave tequilana. The sequence continues at coordinate 50,003 of JAVJIF010013705.1, forward strand.
TTTAATAACAAACATTTGGTGATTAAAAGGTTGTTTGTCAGCAACCTTTGAGCACAACCTTAGCATCTTAGCATGCAAAAGAGAATTTATTTTTTCTTTTTTTCAATTGTAATTCTAGACAACAATTTTGATAGTTAATTAAATGGTATTTTGAGGCACAACCTTTGAGCACAGATTGATATGATCATCGAGGACATTTTGTATAGTGATAGACTTGATCAAAGTTTGCTCAGGGTCAATCTGAACTTACGCGTATACTGTGTGCAAGTGCACAGACAAGGTCAAGGTATAGAGTAATCAACCACTAGTCAACTACTAATCAACCAATTTGATCTAAGTGAAATAAACACATTCAACACATAGGGGGACTAGTCAATAAAGACATCTTAACATGTTATTAGTCACTAATGAAACTCTAATCAACCACTTATATCCAAAAGAAACATAAGGGGATATAAATACTTTAAGGATTATTCATCAATTTGATCCAAGAGAAATATAAACACAAGGACCACATATGAGGACCAGCCAATTGAAAAAAATCTTAACAGGTGATTAGTCAATAATGAAACTCTAATCAACCAATTTTATACAACAGAAGCATAAAAAACAGATCGTATAGAGGACCACTCATGAATAAAACACAAACAGAAATTATCCCAAACACAAACACAATGAGCTCTAAACCAATTTGATCTAAGTGAAATAAACACATTCAACACATAGGGGGACTAGTCAATAAAGACATCTTAACATGTTATTAGTCACTAATGAAACTCTAATCAACCACTTATATCCAAAAGAAACATAAGGGGATATAAATACTTTAAGGATTATTCATCAATTTGATCCAAGAGAAATATAAACACAAGGACCACATATGAGGACCAGCCAAATGAAAAATATCTTAACAGGTGATTAGTCACTAATGAAACTCTAATCAACCAATTTTATACAACAGAAGCATAAAGAAGACACTGACAGTGAATTGAAGACAAGATCACTTTTTATGAGTGCAACTATACAAAGAAGACAACTTTACAATAAAGACATCAATTATAGGGTAAAAAGTTGATTTTTACAACCTCTACAATCAAATATATATAATTTCATATGGGAAAAATCAGTTTTTTAGGGTATAACTCTCAATTCTAGCACATTTAACAAGAAAACAACTGATCCAAGGACTAAACAATAAAAAAATAGTACATTTGTTGACTTAAGCATCTGAAAATATGAAACATTAAGAATTATAAAACATAAGCTTGCTTCTTTTAATATCTATGAAGGAAGCCCTAATAAGATACTTATTAAAAAAAAAAATAGAAAGCAACTCATTTAATTAAAAAACATGGTTGCCAATCCTAACTAACTTAAATAATCAATCTTCAAACTCAAAACTTTAAAGCATAATATAAGTTTTGAAACTGCAAATAAGTGTAATAAGGAAAAAGCTAAATACTACAGCAAGATAAATACTGCATCAGGAATGCCACATGAACCTGATCAAATTCAAATGGCAGTGGTACAGGAAAGATACATCAAATGTATTAGAGCACAATTCAATGAAAATCACATTCACAACTAATAATGAAAGGAGATTGGTAATGTTTCACAAAGAGAATACTACCTGAAAATGGAAGTAGAGCAGACTACCTTAAAATTCAGATTATCGGAACAGGATTCCTGATCGGAGATGTAAGAAAGCCTACGTTTCTTGCCTTTCCCACAGAAGCAGCACGAAGGAGAAGATGTGCTCGCCATTGAAGGCTTGAGGGGGGATTTAAGCTTCCTCTGTTGCCTCATCTTCAAGGAGTCAACAGGGAATCTGAACTGTAGACTCGTGACAGAGAAAGCGAGTCTCTGAGTGTGTCGGGAATCCGAGCCTTAGCCCCAAATCGAGAAGAAGCGACAGGATCACAGGCCCTATTTGACCGTGAGAAACGGCGATGCAGGCCAAGGGAAAGGCTCGAGGGCACAAAGGGACAGATTCGAGACGGGAGGGATCAATCTAGGGCTAGATCTCAGGCCGATCTGGGTGGAGGAGGCGGCGGCGGCCTCGGCTGGTTGAGAGACAGAGAGAGAGAGAGAGAGAGAGAGAGAGAGAGAGAGAGAGGGCGAGAGAGAGATCGAGAGAGATCGAGATCTGGAGTGGAGTGATCGAGGCGTTGGAGGAGATGCAAAAGCAAAGTGAGAGGGTGTCAGCGGTCGTTGCAAAAGCAATTGCAGAAATCCCATCAGGCACGAGATTCCTTTCTCCGCACACGCAAGCCCAAATGCATGGGCCGCACTGCAGCGAAGTGAAATGCAATGGACCAAACACTTGGGTGTAATTGGGCTGCAGTATTGATTACGAAATGCAGCCCAAATACATAAACCAAACAGGCCCTAATTCTCATGCAACCTCCAACATTCAGTATCCTCAAGAAAGCTAAATTGCGTTGGTGGCTTCTATTCATTGGTGGTTTCAAACGTTTTAGTTCTGTGAAGCACTGATACATTCCAATTGATACAGCCTGATACGGTATCGTACATGTCGAATACGCATTGTTGTATTTAAATTAAAAAAATGATATGGTGTTGATACATTGTTGTGACGGTACCGATACAAAATCAGGTAGTCGTATTGGGGTTTTTCTTAAACACCAACTCTCATCTCTCCCTGCCTCCATGATCTCTCATCTCTCTCCACAAACAAAAAAAAGGGAAAGTTTCTAGGGTTAACCGGCTAATTTCCTCTCAAATTCCGGTCGATTCTCTCTGGGAGTGTCCCTTCGCTCCAGCGAGCATCTGAGGTAATCTATCATCTCTCTCAACAAACAGAAAGGGGAAAGTTTCTAGGGCTTCTTCCCATCTTTCAGTCGATTCTCTCCGACGAGGGTCCCTTCACTCCGACGAGCATCTCTCCTCTTGACGATGACTACCAGCGATACTTCTCTTATCTCCACTGGATCTCTCTCGAAGACCAATTACAAGCTGTGAGGCATGGGCACGGCCAGACCCAGGCCGTGTCCGTGTAGGGCAAGGACACGTGCCCGACACGCCTCCGACATTGTCGGACACGGTTCGTCCGTGTCTGACATGGATCGTCCCGTGTCCGCTTAGCTGACCAAGTTTTACCCGGTGTGGACACGGGCCAGACACGTCTCTCACCCGGGTCGGGTGTGTAGCGGGTTGGGTAAAAAAAACCCGGTCGTTCTCGTATATACCCTCACCCTCTTTTACCCGCTGGTCAAACTCTCTCTTCTCTCTTTCATTCTTGATCTCTCTTTTGTCGGATCTCTCTCTCTCTCACTCTCATTCACGACCCCTTTCTCGATCCATCTCGGTGACGACGACAGCGAAGGTAAGTTTAATATAAGGGTTTTTAGGGTTCTGATTTAGGGTTTCTATTTTGATTTTGATTTTTTTTACAGAGCCTCCTCCTCATCGGTGATCTGATCTCCGATTGTGTGGAGGTCATCGACGATCAATTAATATCTCTCCCTTCTGATATCTCTTTTTCTCCTTTCTTTTTTTCTCTGTCCCTCTCTGTTTCCACCTGTCTCTGTCTCTCACTTTCTTCTCTCTCTGTCTCTTTCTGTCTTCTCTCTGTCTCGTCTGTCTCTCTCCCCCTCTCTTCTGTCTCCTCTGCCTCTCTCCCCCTCTGTCTCTCTGTGTGATCTCTCCTGACTTCTCTTTGCGATCCCTTGACTGAGACTGAGACTGAGAGAGGAGCAGAGAGAGGCAGTGAGAGATGGAGGGGAGACTGAGAGGAAAGACTGAGAGAGAGTGAGAGACAGAGATAGACAGAGAGACTCACATAGACTGAAAGAGAGAGAGAGAGACTGAGAGAGAGGGAGAGCCAGTGAGAGCCTATCAAACTGTGTCATCTTTGCAGACTGGGTTTTACCCTATCTGGACACGCCCGTGACACGCGGGTCCGTGTTTAGAAAAAAAAATATTACAACCCGCTTCGTCTGAATAAAACCCCCTCACCTTTTGATGCCGTCATTCTCTCTCTCTCCCCCCCTGTTCCATCGTCCTCGATCTCTCTCCGCTTTCTGTCATTCTCGATCTCGATCCGACGGCGGCGAGGACAACGACGTCGACGATGACGAGGTAATTTTTAGGGTTTCATTTTAGGGTTTTAAGTTTTAATTTTAGGTTTATTTTTAGTTTTTAGGGTTTAATTTGACTCTTTTGATTTTGATTTTGATCATTTTTTTTACAGATCTAATCGTCGCGATCCTGTGGAGTTCGTCGTCAATCGTCTGGAGCTCGCCGATCGTGGGGAGCTCATCTCAGGTAATGTCTCTCTATGTCTGTCTCTCTCTTTGAATGTCTCTATTTGTCTCTCTTTCTCCTCTCTCTATCTGTCTCTCTTTCTCCTCTCTCTCTCTTTCTGTCTTTCTGTTCTCTTCCCCTTTTCTTTTCGATCTCTCCCCCCTCTCCATCTTTCTTTGTCTCTCTCTCTCTCTGTCTGTCTCTCTCTTTCTTCTCTCTCTATCTGTCTATCTGTCTCTCTTTCTCTCCCCTCTCTGTCTCTCTCTATTTCCCTTATCTCAGTCTGTCTCTCTCTTTTTCCTTTCTCTGTCTCTCTCTCTCTCCCTCTCTACGATCTCTCTCCCTTAGGGGCAGAGTGAGATAGGGGAAGAGAGATCGCAGATAGAGGGGGGAGAGAGAGAAGGAGAGAAAGAGAGACAGAGAGGAGAAATAGAGAGCGAAAAGAGAGACAGAGAGGAGGAGAAATGAAGAGAGAAACAGGGAGACAGAATGTAACCCTCTGACCCCGTGTACGTAGTACAGTATCGGTACGTGATACGACGTACAAAAATCGATTTGACCTCCGTGGTAGTCCGATTGAGCCGATTTCAGTTTCTAAAATTATTTTCTAATATTTTAGATTTTTCAGGATTTTCTAGAATTTTTCTGGATTATTTTGGAAAATCTCCGTAGTCGGTATCGACCGATACCGATTACCGGCCTTCCGATTTTTATCTCACAAGCGGAGTTGGATTTTGAGAATCCGCTTTCACTGGATGTCTTAGAATCACATGAGCTAAGTTTGGACATTTTGGAGATTTTTCTAAATTTATCGAAAATCCGGCCAAACCGGTGTAACCCGTATCGGCGACAGCTTTCGGGATTTTTAATTTGGAAACCTGATTGAGTTTTGACAAACCGTCTTCATATTACGTCTCAGCGTATTATTCTCTATTTTTTTTTAATTTTTGGGTACCGTTCGGAGATCGTCGAATATTGAGCCAATATTATAATAATAAAATATTATTTTTATTTAACTTTTTCTTTCTTTCTTTTCTTCTCCTTTCTTCTCCTTCTTTCCAGCGATTTCCTCTCCACCGCCCCCACTGTATACCCACCGCCTCTCTCTCCCTTTTTGCCAGGCCACCCCCCAGCCCAGGCCGCGCCAGGCGCGCTCCCATCCGGGCGCTGCCACGCCCTGGCCCGCGGGACACTGGCGGCTGCGACCGCCGCCGGCGGGGCCTCCCCCGCCGCCGGCCAGCCCGGCCAGCCCGGCCAGTGGTCGGCCAAGGAGCGCAGCAGCAGCAGCGCTGCTGCTGCTGCTGCTGCTGCTGTTGTGAGGTTGTTGGGTTCGGGTGTAACCCGAACCCAATAGCCCAATATGGGGTTGGGTTTGGATATAAACCCAACCCAATAACCCGTTAGCCCGTACCCGTTAATTTAAGTTAAACGGGTTTGGGTGGTGGATCTGGACCCGACCCGTTATGAGCCCAAACTCGCATTCAAATTCATTAAAGGTAATTTTACAGAAAACCCCCTGATATTATTTATTATTTGCATTTCAATATTTTTATTACATAATTAACCCTATTTGTTATGATTTAGTATTCAGGCGATATTAGGAGCATCCGGACTCCGATTGGGACGATTCTGGATCCGTTGCGATCATGGGAAAGAGAGCTATCTTTCCGTGGATAGTTTGTGAGTGTTTTTATTTTATAAATTATCTTTTTAGTCTATTAATTGAACTTGGTTGCTTTATTCATTACCGGTAAATCCTACTTGGTACACCATATTAAAACATTGTAATAAACACTGTACTTAAAATATGCATGATACCTAATAGACGTAGAGTATGACACTGGATACCTATTAGGTCATGTTCATGGACCACTGACACCCGGCCCACTATGTCACCATATGTTTGGACACTGTCATGTCATGTATCGTATCACAATAACGTTACCTGCATACGGTTCTACAGATACGCTATGACACGATACTGCCACTAGACATGCATGCTAGACACTGTTACTATAATTCACAGGACATGATATTATATGATACACGGACTACCATTAGTACATGTACTGTTACATGGATTATGACCACACATTTATGTTCCACTAGTACAAGGATAAGTATCGCATGTCATATTACTTTTATCATCCTTACACTGATACGATAGTTCACTGTACATGATATTAGACACTGCCCATTGGTGTTGCACAGATACTATGACACGTCTCACGTTCGTATTCATGTACAGCACTTCACGGCATACCGTCATATCCTATACCGTTATCATCATTACATGGATTCTCGGCATATCACTGCACGGGCTACTGCATTTCATATTAGCATGACACATGTCTGTGATGTTTCTATCTTCTTGTCATATGGCTCACTATGCTTATTCCATGTATTATTATTCCATATTCCCGTATTCATGTTATATGATTGATTCCTGTTACAATGATGTGGATATTCCCGTTACTGGACATGAGAGCTGTTGATATGCGATATGTGGACTTCCACATCTATTGATCCCGTTATATTGTTCCCGTTATATTGTTCCTAATATATTGTTCCCGATTCCTGCTATATTGTTCTACGCTATCAACAGAGCTCTGGTCCAGTTATCATGTTACCCGTATCATATACTGTTATTTTTTCTTGTCACACGGTATACTTGACATATCAGATAATAATGATAACTTGGGTATGGGGGAGACTTGACGGTTGATTAGATCTTATCGGGTGATGTACTGGATCCATATTGTTAGTCCCACTGCAGGGGACGGTAGTGCTACCTACCACTAGCTCCATGAGCTCCCGTTACTTGATTCGTGCTCCCCTCTTAGCGGAGGGCCCTGGTCTTAGCAGCCAGGGGTCCGTTTAAGGCCGTGATCCCGGGTATGCACGGGATACATCCACCCGATAAGAACTCCTCGACCATGGGTTTCCAATTAACATAATAAAACAGTATACACAATAGTGACGTTGGGAACACTTGTTATTTGGTCACTCTCTCGTCTGGATAATGGTACCCGTAGGCCATGTCCGGATGGGTTCGACTGGAGTGCGGGCTCCAGTATGAACTGCCAGTGGTATGGGACACTGGAAGAGATTGATTAAAATATCAGGTGGTACTGATTTCTACTATTGTGTCAATCACATGACTTGCCTGATACATGTATACTAACTTATTACTGTTCCTGTTATTTTGTCTGCTATCATGTTCACTGTCATCTTGCTTACTTGTTACTGTTCTTGTTCATGTTATCGTATCCGCTATCATGTTACCTGAAGATTTTGCTACACTACCTGATACCTATGGTGGCATACTACTCATGTACATGTACATCTTGCATCACACATATTCTGTTTTACATTGCTTATATGCTATTTAGACACAACACAGTAGCATGTTCATATTGCATATGCCCACCTGCATGTTCATTTACATCACTACCACGTTCACTACTTTTACGTCACCACTAGCAAATTCATATCTATTACGTCACCACCAGACAATATTATTTATGATATAACCTGGACACGATTAGAGACATGACCCGATGATTACATATTTTTATTTGTCTACTGCTTATTACTGTTACCACATCATATCTTATATCTTATTATCGTGCTTGTATTATTATAGTATATTCCTGCCTTCTTCATTTTATCACTCACTAGGTCGCTTTCTAACGACCCTGGGTTTGCATGCCCAGATTGGAGATCCGAGTTACGATAGCTTCAGAGAGTGCCTTGGAGTCACATGGGAGATTCCGCATCAGGACTATTCATAGGTATTTTAGTGTTTTATTTCTGTTATCTTATTTATCCTTGTTTTCATATCTGTTATGATCGCTGACCTCTTTTTGCAGGTATTCTTGTACTGCTTTCATGCTGGACCTCATATCTATATGGAGTTATTGTACTGTACTGAGGCTTAACGTACGCGTGAGGTTGTTTTCACCTCGCGTATGTACGTCGCCATAACGTCTCCGTATCCTTGGGATCGGGGCGTTACATTGTGGTATCAGAGCCTAGGTTCACACCTGGTGTGGGTAACCACCTGGGTCAATCCTCGGGCTCATACCAATAGTACAGTCAGGTTCAGATTAACTGATCTGTATCTGAATTTGAGGATTCCAGCAACGAGTATAAGAATACTATGACATTGACAATTCATTTCTTAACTTGTTTGTATTCCTTCCTTCCTTCCAGTTGTCAACTAGAACATCTGATTTCCTTCTCGCTTTCCTTGCATTGTCTTGCTTCCAATCCGTTAGGATGAGTTCACTACCATACTACTCCAGCTCGAGTTCCTTGGAGATAGCAGAGTGCGCAGCGAAAGTGTCGTGGACCCGTAACATTTCGGCTTTGGGGTTAAAAATCTTGTTCACATACCTGATTGAAATTGCGAGGACGCAATTTTCTGTAAGGTGGGGAGAAATGTAACCCTCTGATCCCCGGTGTACGTAGTACAGTATCGGTACGTGATACGACGTACAAAAATCGATTTGACCTCCGTGGTAGTCCGATTGAGCCGATTTCAGTTTCTAAAATTATTTTCTAATATTTTAGATTTTTCAGGATTTTCTGGAATTTTTCTGATTATTTTGGAAAATCTCCGTAGTCGGTATAGACCGATACCGATTACCGGCCTTCCGATTTTTATCTCACAAGCGGAGTTGGATTTTGAGAATCCGCTTTCACTGGATGTCTTAGAATCACATGAGCTAAGTTTGGGCATTTTTGGAGATTTTTCTAAATTTATCGAAAATCCGGCCAAACCGGTGTAGCCCGTATCGGCGACAGCTTTCGGGATTTTTAATTTGCAAACCTGATTGAGTTTTGACAAACCGTCTTCATATTACGTCTCAGCGTATTATTCTCTATTTTTTTAATTTTTGGGTACCGTTCGGAGATCGTCGAATATTGAGCCAATATTATAATAATAAAATATTATTTTTATTTAACTTTTTCTTTCTTTCTTTTCTTCTCCTTTCTTCTCCTTCTTTCCAGCGATTTCCTCTCCACCGCCCCCACTGTATACCCACCGCCTCTCTCTCCCTTTTTAATCCCAAATCCCTCTCTCTCGTTCAAATCTCTCTCTCTCTCCTCTTTCTCTCTCTTGCTCTCTCTAGGTCGGACGGCGACCTGACCCGCCGCTCGCGGCCGGTGGCCGGCGTGCCACCGCCGCCCTCTCTTGGCCACGGCGCCGCTGGCGCCGTGGGCGTCCCCACCTGGGACTGCCGCGCCCGGCCCAGGCCGCGCCCAGGCTGCGCCCGGCAGCCCAGGCCGCGCCCAGGCCGCGCCTGGGCCAGGCCACCCCCCAGCCCAGGCCGCGCCAGGCGCGCTCCCATCCGGGCGCTGCCACGCCCTGGCCCGCGCGACACTGGCGGCTGCGACCGCCGCCGGCGGGGCCTCCCCCGCCGCCGGCCAGGCCGGCCAGCCCGGCCAGTGGCCGGCCAAGGAGCGCAGCAGCAGCAGCGCTGCTGCTGCTGCTGCTGCTGTTGTTGTGAGGTTGTTGGGTTCGGGTGTAACCCGAACCCAATAGCCCAATATGGGGTTGGGTTTGGATATAAACCCAACCCAATAACCCGTTAGCCCGTACCCGTTAATTTAAGTTAAACGGGTTTGGGTGGTGGATCTGGACCCGACCCGTTATGAGCCCAAACTCGCATTCAAATTCATTAAAGGTAATTTTACAGAAAACCCCCTGATATTATTTATTATTTGCATTTCAATATTTTTATTACATAATTAACCCTATTTGTTATGATTTAGTATTCAGGCGATATCGGGAGCATCCGGACTCCGATTGGGACGATTCTGGATCCGTTGCGATCATGGGAAAGAGAGCTATCTTTCCGTGGATAGTTTGTGAGTGTTTTTATTTTATAAATTATCTTTTTAGTCTATTAATTGAACTTGGTTGCTTTATTCATTACCGGTAAATCCTACTTGGTACACCATATTAAAACATTGTAATAAACACTGTACTTAAAATATGCATGATACCTAATAGACGTAGAGTATGACACTGGATACCTATTAGGTCATGTTCATGGACCACTGACACCCGGCCCACTATGTCACCATATGTTTGGACACTGTCATGTCATGTATCGTATCACAATAACGTTACCTGCATACGGTTCTACAGATACGCTATGACACGATACTGCCACTAGACATGCATGCTAGACACTGTTACTATAATTCACAGGACATGATATTATATGATACACGGACTACCATTAGTACATGTACTGTTACATGGATTATGACCACACATTTATGTTCCACTAGTACAAGGATAAGTATCGCATGTCATATTACTTTTATCATCCTTACACTGATACGATAGTTCACTGTACATGATATTAGACACTGCCCATGGTGTTGCACAGATACTATGACACGTCTCACGTTCGTATTCATGTACAGCACTTCACGGCATACCGTCATATCCTATACCGTTATCATCATTACATGGATTCTCGGCATATCACTGCACGGGCTACTGCATTTCATATTAGCATGACACATGTCTGTGATGTTTCTATCTTCTTGTCATATGGCTCACTGTGCTTATTCCATGTATTATTATTCCATGTTCCCGTATTCATGTTATATGATTGATTCCTGTTACAATGATGTGGATATTCCCGTTACTAGACATGAGAGCTGTTGATATGCGATATGTGGACTTCCACATCTATTGATCCCGTTATATTGTTCCCGTTATATTGTTCCTAATATATTGTTCCCGATTCCTGCTATATTGTTCTACGCTATCAACAGAGCTCTGGTCCAGTTATCATGTTACCCGTATCATATACTGTTATTTTTTCTTGTCACACGGTATACTTGACATATCAGATAATAATGATAACTTGGGTATGGGGGAGACTTGACGGTTGATTAGATCTTATCGGGTGATGTACTGGATCCATATTGTTAGTCCCACTGCAGGGGACGGTAGTGCTACCTACCACTAGCTCCATGAGCTCCCGTTACTTGATTCGTGCTCCCCTCTTAGCGGAGGGCCCTGGTCTTAGCAGCCAGGGGTCCGTTTAAGGCCGTGATCCCGGGTATGCACGGGATACATCCACCCGATAAGAACTCCTCGACCATGGGTTTCCAATTAACATAATAAAACAGTATACACAATAGTGACGTTGGGAACACTTGTTATTTGGTCACTCTCTCGTCTGGATAATGGTACCCGTAGGCCATGTCCGGATGGGTTCGACTGGAGTGCGGGCTCCAGTATGAACTGTCAGTGGTATGGGACACTGGAAGAGATTGATTAAAATATCAGGTGGTACTGATTTCTACTATTGTGTCAATCACATGACTTGCCTGATACATGTATACTAACTTATTACTGTTCCTGTTATTTTGTCTGCTATCATGTTCACTGTCATCTTGCTTACTTGTTACTGTTCTTGTTCATGTTATCGTATCCGCTATCATGTTACCTGAAGATTTTGCTACACTACCTGATACCTATGGTGGCATACTACTCATGTACATGTACATCTTGCATCACACATATTCTGTTTTACATTGCTTATATGCTATTTAGACACAACACAGTAGCATGTTCATATTGCATATGCCCACCTGCATGTTCATTTACATCACTACCACGTTCACTACTTTTACGTCACCACTAGCAAATTCATATCTATTACGTCACCACCAGACAATATTATTTATGATATAACCTGGACACGATTAGAGACATGACCCGATGATTACATATTTTTATTTGTCTACTGCTTATTACTGTTACCACATCATATCTTATATCTTATTATCGTGCTTGTATTATTATAGTATATTCCTGCCTTCTTCATTTTATCACTCACTAGGTCGCTTTCTAACGACCCTGGGTTTGCATGCCCAGATTGGAGATCCGAGTTACGATAGCTTCAGAGAGTGCCTTGGAGTCACATGGGAGATTCCGCATCAGGACTATTCATAGGTATTTTAGTGTTTTATTTCTTTTATCTTATTTATCCTTGTTTTCATATCTGTTATGATCGCTGACCTCTTTTTGCAGGTATTCTTGTACTGCTTTCATGCTGGACCTCATATCTATATGGAGTTATTGTACTGTACTGAGCTTAACGTACGCGTGAGGTTGTTTTCACCTCGCGTATGTACGTCGCCATAACGTCTCCGTATCCTTGGGATCGGGGCGTTACACAGAAAGAGAGGGGGAGAGAGACTGTAAATAAACATTACAAATTTTGAATTTTTTTAATAGGTAAAACATATTGATACCAATTGAAATTTATAACAAATTTGAAACATATTGATACCAAAAAAATAATGCATAAGCTTTATTATAATGTCAATTGAGATATCAATTGAAAATAAAGTTTTAAATCAAGCTTAGCATAAACTTTGTGCTTTAAATATATAAACCAATTGTAAAGCAAGCACACGAAAATCATATATATGTATGAGAAATGATAATACCAATGGGAATTGATATAAGTTGAAATTGAAAAAACATACATATATATAAACAAGATTATGAGTATACAAAATATATCAATTGTGATACCAAAAGAAATTATGATGCCAATTGAAAGTGAAATTAGTGTATATCTCATAAACTACCACCCTTTATATGCACAAGATAAAAGTTTTTTCAATAAGGCTTGCAAGGCATACTCGCCCATCCGTCCGCCCAAAACGGGGTAGGTAGGGGTTTTCAAAATTAGGTGTTTGAAAATATTTTTAGCATTGAAAATCACTACCAAATGAAGAATAATAACTAGTTAAAAATAATTTTTGAAAAAACTAGTTAAAGATCCTTCAAACCATGAAATCAAAACATATGTATTTCATGAATCATACCAAATACATAAGAATTGACACTCGAAATCGATAAAGCTCATAAAAGTGTTCATGAAATAAGGTCATGACTAAACAAATGAACTGTGAGTGTTCAATAATCAAGTATGTAGCATTTTCATGAAAAATAACCAATAGGGCTCAAAGCAAACATGAATCTCATTTTATCAAAACAAAAATCATGAAAATTCATTTTTCAATAAAAGATGAAAATCATAAAAATTCATTTTTCATCTTAAAAACAAACTTCTAGGTATATGTATGATTTATTCAATCCTAACAATATGCATACATATCCCAAACATGAAAAGAGTTCATAATGTAAATTGCATGAAGGCAAATGACTCATGGGGTATACATGTATATTTATTAGATTTGAATACACAATACATATACATGAAGTAAAACATGAAAATTGGCAAAACAAGTGTAAATGAGAGAATCATCAAAACTAGGTTATACATGTGCATATAGTGAGTACAAATGAACAATGAAGTGCAAACATATATGAATCAATTTGTTGCTCACTACATGTACAAGTATATATCCAAGTTTTGATAAAAACTACATTTAAACTAGTATTTACCACATGAAGCACAAAACATGAACATGCTAAAGAGATCATCAATTAAAAGCATGTAAACTAAAGTAGGGTTTAGAGATAGTTACCAAACCAAAGAACTATACTCCAAATCTCCAAAACATAGTGGTTGTCCCACTAAACCTCCTTGATAGCGGTGCATCAAATATGTGTCTATCATGTCCATGTGCATCCACCATCAAGACACCATCCCTCTCACATTTTGTGAGAGCCCACACCTACATCAAATACACAAGGTGAGGATTTTGGTACTCATTTTCTTTTGGGTCCTTGAGGGTTAGTTTTGTAACGAACCCAAACATTCTTATTATTAGCAAATTAATATGATGTATCTTATCAAAATAAAACTTTGCTAAATGGACTTTGCGTCCACAATGTGTACAAGTGTACACTCTAGGATGCATATGTGTAAGTGTTTGATCATGACGTGCAAAAAGTGAATATGCATGTGGGTGATGTGCATGAACATGAGGAACTTGTTTCTTTGAAAACAAGGTTTCCAATCTCTTATGATTAAATGCACAGGTGCTCAAAGTTGAGCTCAAACAATTTATTTTATTTTTCAAAAATTTCATCTCATTAGTGGTGGCATGTAAAGCATGATGAGAATGAGAATCATTTTTCTTATTCTTTTTAGAAATATTTTCTTTTTCTTTTTCAACCATTTTTCTTTTCAAAGAAGCGTTTTCATGCAAAGCAACTTCTTTTTGTTTTTCCACCAAAATAATTTTATTTTTCAAATTAGTGTTTCCTTCACAAAGATCATTTAATTTAGACATCAAAGAAATATTCTCATATTTTTCAAGAAGTTGTTGACAAAAAGATGTAAGCTCATCATAGGACATATCAACATCTTCATCTACCTCGGATTCGGTAGTTACCTCAAGGGAGTTATCCCCTTGGACCATGTAGCACACGTTGGAAGCGTCACTTCCAACATCCGAGTCGCTCCCCGCATAATATTGTTCTTTTTCGTTAAGGGAGAGAATTGTGTTCCATACTACAAAAGCCGAATCAATGTTAGAAACCCTAGATAAATATTCATCATTTAGGGTACTTTTCAAAGCATGAATGGCCTTTGCATTAGCCTCAATATTTTTGCCATTTAAACAATAAGAATCTCTAATAGTGGCAAAATAAACATGAATGCCTAGGGCCTTGAGGAATAAAGACATCTTAACCTTCCAAGTTTGGATGTTAAGAATGTCAAAAGTGGGAGGTGTCATGAAGTCCATGGTATGTGTACAAATATTGTGATTAGCTATAAAAGAGGATCTTTAACTCTAGGTTGTAAGACCCAAATTAAGTACACTTGGCTTTGATACCAATTGTAAATCACCTAGAGGGGGGGTGAATAGGTGATGAGCTAATCTAATGGTCAATTAGTACGGAATTAAAAATTTATTACACTAAACACCACGTATAATACAAGAGTGTAGCCGAAATTCCCGTGAAGGACTCTGGACTAACTCCTCAAGATTCCTCTAGATAAGAGTTGAGGTGTTAGCTTTCTTGGTTGAATACAAGTGTTAGCAAACAATCCCCAAGCATATAACAATTAAGCACACAATATATATCAAGCATATAAAGATGAAAGCAATATAAGCATGTAAGATATAAACAAGTAAGAGATAGAGAGAGCAATCGCAAACACGGGAGATTTGTTTCGAGGTTCGAGCACACTTGCTCTACATCCCCGCCTTCAACACTATGAAGGATTTTCACTAAAATCGATCCCACCGGATCACTTGGTGCCGCAACACCTACAAGCTCTTGGACTCCCTAGTCCCTTCACTCGTTCCCGCAAGAACACACCGCAAGCCCACTAGCTCGCCGAGGCCGCACCTCGAACAATGAGTTCACACACGAACTCGAAACAACGCGAACACACGCGTCCGCCTCCTCAAAGTACAAAGATGAAACTTTGGTGATTACAACTCTTTGATCACCTAAAATCCTCTCACAACAAATCCCTATAGGTGGATATAGCAATGGATAGCTCAAGTGTTGTGTGAGAAAACTAGGATTGAAATGGTGGAGGAAAACTCAAAGAAATCACTTCTAAACACTCTTGATAAACTCCCCTTTTGATTGGAAATATTTGCTCTCAAATAAGTGGAGAAAACTTCTTAATGGAGTTGGAAAAACTAGCTCAAAACCCACTTAAAAATCTTAGAGAAACAGCCCCCAAAAGCCCCAATTTATAGGGCTAGAAAAACTAGCCGTTGGGAGCCAGATTGGCCTGTCGGTCGACCGCCCGGTCGACCGGCCAACGGTCAAATCAAATTTCTGACCGTTGAGCCAGCGGTCGATCGACCGGTCGACCGTGACATGGATACAGAGAGCAGACTCTCTGTCCGGTCGACCGCCCGGTCGACCGGGGCCTTTCTAGAGAGCAGAGCTCTCTGGACGGTCGACCGTCCCGGTCGACCGGCCCTCCAGCCAGACTGGCGTGCACGTCTGTGCACGTCGGTCGACTGTCCCGATCGACCGACTTCTAGCTCGGTCGACCGGTCCGGTCGACCGGCAGAAGCCAGGACAGGTTCTTTTAGGGATTAAAATGTTGGTCATTTTGGCTCAAATAAAATCCCATAAAATCATGAAAAATCTACAAAAATAGTTTTAATATTATACTTTGATAAACAAACATGCTTGAGTAAAATCAAGACATGTTACAAACAAATTGTACTATTTTTGTAACTTAGAAAATTTGGTTCAAAACAAAAACTGTATTTTTCAAATTGGTTTTTCAAAATTTCTTTTTCTAAAACTTCTCCAAATACAAAAACAAGATATTTTAAACACTTTGAAAGCATAGGGTGTATGGATATGATCCACTACACATACATGATGAAATATCTATGTTTTTGACATTAAGCTCTGAATTTGGTTTTGGTTAAAAACATGTAAACTTTAAATACCAAAAACCAAACCGGTATTTTTCAAAAAGAAAACTCTTTTGTATTTTTACTTGAATAAAAATTCTTTTATGAAAACTTAACTAAATCAAGAGTGTGTGTGTATAAGATATACTTGAGCAATCCACCAACTATTCTGTCTTTTACATTTTATCTAAAAATAAAATCTTATAAAAACAAACCTAGACATAAGTCTTGATCTTAAAGTCTTCACTTGAAGTCTTCTCATCTTCTTGACTTTGTCCAAACTTGATCCAACGAGCTCGACTCCTCTTGAGTACATGATATGGTTTTGATGCACAAGCTCTTGAATCAAACCGTGCTAGCTCCAAAACTTGACTTTAAATCCTTTATTGAAACTACACACCTACTAAGATCTTGATCACAAATCTGAAACTAAATAAACATAAGATCATGGTACTATAACTAAATGAGTTGATCATCATTAAAACTAGAGTGATGGGCCTTTGGGCCAACAATAAGCTTATGCATTATTTTTCAATTGATATCAATATGTTTCAATTTCAAATTTATTATAAATTTCAATTGGTATCAATATGTTTTACCTATTTGTTGATTTAAGAAAAATTCAAAATTTGTAATGTTTATTTACATTTGGTATCTTTAAAATTTTGATTTACTAAGATATCTCAAAATTTGTTTTACTGAGAAAATTCAAAATTTTGTTTTAATGAGAATATTAAAAATGTTTTGATGTGTATTGCCTATATGCAAGGGGAGCTTAACATCTCTTCTACATATAGATTCATGTTGAGTGTATCTTATATTGAGGAGCTTGACAACTCTTCTTTATGTGATACACGTGTGTAGGGGGAGCTTCACATCTCCTCTTATGCATTGCATATTATGCGTTATGTGAGTAAGGGCTTGTCATCCCTTTTTCATGTAATGTATATATGTAAGGAAGTTAACTTAGCGTCTTCCTCTTCATGAATGTATATCGCATATATCTCTTTATTGATTGATTTGATTTTACCCCTTATTGATCTCTTTGTTTATGACAAAAAGGGGGAGAACATTTTGTTTTTACTTTAACCCCTTTGTTGATGATTGACAAAAAGGGGGATAAGTATTTTAGTATAATATATACATATTTTCCTTGCTTTAGTCATAAAGGGGGAGAAGTATTTATGTTTATGCATATATGTTTTGTGTTGCAAATAGGAGAAAAAGAATTTGATTTGTTTTATGCTTTCTTATGCATATTTATCTCCTATATTTGCATACATGTTTGTTTAGATTCATGTGCTTCATTGCCATATCTTATTGTTTTTTGTGATGCATGAGTTAAGGGGGAGCTTCTTTGAAGCCTTACTTTAATCCATGTATATATAACTTCATGAGTTTTGTCATCATCAGAAAGTGGGAGATTGTTGGCCCAAAGGCCCATCACTCTAGTTTTGATGATGATCAACTCATGTAGTTATAGTACTAATGATCTTATGTTTATTTAGTTTCAGATTTGTGATCAAGATCTTAGTAGGTGTGTAGCTTCAACAAAGGATTTAAAGTCAAGTTTTGGAGATAGCACGGTTTGATTCAAGAGCTTGTGCATCAAGACCATATCATGTACTCAAGAGGAGTCGAGCTCGTCGGATCAAGTTTGGACAAAGTCAAGAAGATGAGAAGACTTCAAGATCAAGGCTTGTGTCTAGATTTGTTTTTATAAGATTTTGTTTTTAGATAAAATGTAAAGGATAGAATAGTTGGTGGATTGCTCAAGTATATCTTATACACACACACTCTTGATTTAGTTAAGTTTTCATAAAAGAATTTTTTATTCAAGTAAAAATACAAAAGAGTTTTCTTTTTGAAAAATACCGGTTTGGTTTTTTGTATTTAAAGTTTACATGTTTTTAACCAAAATCAAATTCAGAGTTTAATGTCAAAAACATAGATATTTCATCATGTATGTGTAGTGGATCATATCCATACACCCTATACTTTCAAAGTGTTTAAAATATCTTGTTTTTGTATTTGGAGAAGTTTTGGAAAAAGAAGTTTTGAAAAACCAATTTGGAAAAATACAGTTTTTGTTTTGAACCAAATTTCTAAGCTACAAAAATAGTTCAATTTGTTTGTAACATGTCTTGATTTTACTCAAGCATGTTTGTTTATCAAAGTATAATGTTAAAACTATTTTTGTAGATTTTTCATGATTTTATGGGATTTTATTTGAGCCAAAATGACCAACATTTTAATCCCTAAAAGAACATGTCCTGGCTTCTGCCGGTCGACCGGACCGGTCGACCGAGCTAGAAGTCGGTCAACCGGGACGGTCGACCGACGTTCACAGACGTGCACGCCAGTCTGGCTGGAGGGCCGGTCGACCGGGACGGTCGACCGTCCAGAGAGCTCTGCTCTCTGAAAAGGCCCCGGTCGACCGGGCGGTCGACCGGACAGAGAGTCTGCTCTCTGTATCCAGGCCACGGTCGACCGGCCGGTCGACCGCTGGCTCAACGGTCAGAAATCTGACCGTTGGCCGGTCTACCGACAGGCCAATCTGGCTCCCAACGGCTAGTTTTTCTAGCCCTATAAATTGGGGCTTTTGGGGGCTGTTTTCTCTAAGATTTTTAAGTGAGTTTTGAGCTAGTTTTTCCAACTCTATTAAGAAGTTTTCTCCACTTATTTGAGAGATAATATTTTCAATCAAAAGGGAGTTTATAAAGAGTGTTTAGAAGTGATTTCTTTGAGTTTTCCTCCACCATTTCAATCCTAGCTTTCTCACACAACACTTGACCTATCATTACTATATCTACCTATAGGGATTTGTTGTGAGAGGATTTTAGGTGATCAAAGAGTTGTGATCACCAAAGTTCCATCTTTGTACTTTGAGGAGGCGGACACGTGTGTTCGCGTTGTTTTAAGTTCGTGTGTGAACTCATTGTTTGAGGTGCAGCCTCGGCGAGCTAGTGGGCTTGCGGTGTGTTCTTGCGGGAACGAGTGAAGGGACTAGGGAGTCCAAGAGCTTGTAGGTGTTGCGGCATCAAGTGATCCGGTAGTATCGATTTAGTGAAAATCCTTCATAGTGTTGAAGGTAGGGATGTAGAGCAAGTGTGCTCGAACCTCGAAACAAATCTCCCGTGTTTGCGATTGCTCTCTCTCTATCTCTTAATTGTTTATATCTTGCATGCTTATATTGCTTTCATTTTATATGCTTGATATATATTGTGTGCTTAATTGTTATATGCTTGGGGATTGTTTGCCAACACTTGTATTCAATCAAGAGAGCTAACGCGGCACCTCAACTCTTATCTAGAGGAATCTTGAGGAGTTAGTCCAGAGCCCTTCACGGGGAATTCGGCTACACTCTTGTGTTATACGTGGTGTTTAGTGTAATAAGTTTTTAATTCCGTACTAATTTACCATTAGATTAGCTCATCACCTATTCACCCCCCTCTGGTGATTTACAAGATCGCAAAGAGAGGAGAGAGAATAGAGAGAGGAGAAATAAAGAGAGACAGACAGAGACAAAAGATTTTATAAATTTATTTATATATAATAATAATAATAAAATATTATTTGCCGTGTCCCTGTATCCTGTTTTTTTGAATTTTTCCGTGTCCGTGTCGTGTCTGACACCAGAGTCCGTGTCCGTGTTTGTGTTCGTGCTCGTGCTTCATAGATAGGAGCAGAAAGAGGTGCAGAGAGAGTCAATGAGAGACTGAGATAGAGAAGCAGAGAGAGAAGTTAGATGTATGATTAAATTATTGTGTTGATTGAATTGCATGATTGATTTAGGATTGTGTAAAAATTTGAGTTTAATTGATTCTTCAAGTGGTCTAGTGGATGGTCATGCATCTCTTTGAAAGTTTGTAATTAAATTAGAAAATATTGGAGGGAGAGGATGAAATTGAAAGTGAAAATATAATTATTGCTTTGAATCATTCAATGGATCATATTCTAGAGTCAAGATTCATCTCACGCAGATAAGCGGGTAAGGAATAAAGATGTCTGCAACGGTTAAACCCTACAGCATAAGGGATATGACAAAAGAGATAAAACAAATTGAAAATGAGATTGAAGATTTTTATGCATAGAAACGTAACATTGTCAATATCTTCAACGTCAAGTGTGCCCGGTGGAAATGCAAGTTGTCCAAGTGCACCAAAGAAGAGGAGGGGGTCAACACCTAGATCAAGCATTCAGTAAAGAGGTAAGGGATAAATTAGATTGCACTATTGCGAGGATGTTCTATATTGGTGGATTGTCATTTAATTTGATAAGAATCCATGGTATGTCAAGGCATTTAAATTCATCGTAAACAATTCAATCGCCGTTTGCATTCTCGGAATTCAGCAAAATATAATAAAGAGAAAATAAAGATGTGGGATATTGGTGGAAATAGCTTTGACTCATTTCAGGGTGCCAGTGTTTTAGATTTCGCTACTCTTTCTCTTAATTCACCTACTATGGAGGCCGTATTGTTTTGCGGATGATGAAAAATGAGATAATAAAGAAGTCATTCGACTAGCTTCGACTTCATTTTAAGACATGACGGTGGTTGTAATTTTGTTTTAAATTTGTGATGTTAAGTTATTAACATGATTGATAACTTGCAAACTTTTGTTCTTTACTTGTAATATTGTTATAAACTTATGATATTTTACAGTTTGTGACTTTGTGCCGTGTGGATTAGTATTTTAATTTGTTGATCACTTGATCGAGATTTTATAAATTTATTTTTAAATAATAATAATGAAATATTCTTTGTCGTGTCCCCGTATTCTATTTTTGGATTGTTCCGCGTCCGTGTTCGTGTCGTATCCGACACCCGTGTCCGTGTCCGTACTTCATAGATTTCAAGGCAATGAATTTTCTCTAGACAATGAATTTTCCTCTGGTGACGACCATGACAAACTAAGGTCCTTCTCTCTATGTGTGGTTGCTCTCTCTCCCCCCTTCTCCCCCCTCTCTTTCTCTCCAGCTGCTCACCTAAGTTGTCTCTGGCTTCTCCTTGGCCCTACTTTGTTCCCCCTCTCCCCAATGGCTTTTCTCTCTCTTTTTGTGTCTTCTCCACGATTTGTCTCTCTGTCTCCTCCCCTCCTCTCTTTCCCCCTCTTTGTCTCTCTCTGTTATTAAAGAGTTTGATTCTTGAAGCTATTTATTGAAACTATTCTTGAAACCATTAAGCTAGACGACCAATTTTTGATATAAATACACAATACATAATTGTGCGCGCACACACCTGTGCGCGCGCGTGTGATGTAGTTGTACCTTATTTTAAAATTTGTTGCATCGTTGTATCCATATCGTTGTTTGACGGGAGAAAAATTCGCGTAATGTTTCCTTGAATCAATTGAAAAATTACAATGAACTTATACTCCAGTTACAAGGGAGGGAGGATATTAAATCTTGAATCCTCCCTTTATTTAATGCTGGGTTCTTCAAGTGGCGGTGGAAAGTGAATCTTGTTTTTCGTTGACCGGGTGAACGTCAGGAACTTTGGGGATCTTCTCTTCGGGTGGTAGACGGAGTAACACAGCTCTGTCGACCAAAAATCTCAAAGAGATTGTAGGCAAAGATTAACTTGTACGCAGCAAGTTAGCTGAAGAGTTAGACTCTCTTTCCTTTTTTTTTTATCCGTTCTCCCCTTTTTCTCATAGCAACGGGGCTATTTATAGAGGTTTCAGGGGTGAACGTGCCCCTAAAAACACTCCATAATGGGGCTAACTTTTCTCGTTATGTGGGCCGTGATTGACCCCATAACCAGGGCAGTTACGGCTGAGACGCGGGTTTCGACCCTCGCGCCTTGGTACCGCAGTGCTGGCTGAGAAGCGGGTTTTGACCCTCGCGCCTTGGTGCCGTAGTGCTGGCTGAGACGCGGGTTTCGACCCTCGCGCCTTGGTGCTGCAATGCTGCTGAGACGCGGGTTTCGACCCTCGCGCCTTGGTGCTGCAATGCTGCTGAGACGCGGGTTTCGACCCTCGCGCCTTGATGCTGCAGTGCTGGCTGAGACGCGAGTTTCGACCCTCGCGCCTTGGTGCTGCAATGCTGCTGAGACGCGGGTTTCGACCCTCGCGCCTTGATGCTGCAGTGCTGGCTATGATTAGCCCCGCGTCTGGAGTTTGGAACTCTACTTTTTGGCGACTTGTCTTTTAATGATTTTTAGACAGCCTACAGAACCCCCTCCAAAGTTTTCGATATTCTGCAGTTGGCTGGGACGGATTTCGAAATACTTTGGACTTTAGCTGAATTCGCCTTCTCATAGTTGGACTGACAATACTCCAAGCTTGATCTTGTCTGGACTATGGTCTTCGTGAGTGTACTGTGGAACCCTTTGAAGCCGCCAGAAATGATCGTGGTGAGTGTCTAGATACACAGTTTAAACTTCTCCGATGCTTTGAGTTTGTCGTTGGTGTACTTTAAACCAGGGGTGGGCAGTCGTCTGCTTGTGCCAGTGTACTGTTGAACTGAATTGCAGAAGCAAGGACTGAACGTCAGTTTTGTGGACGCAGGGGGTACCACTGTTTTTAAGACGCGCCTTCTACAGAGGTGCATCTTTTGGGATGAAAACGCGACTGTTACTCCAGGAGGTAGACGCGACTTTGACCGGGTTGAAAAGATGCGATCTTCAGAGGGACGCGTCTTTTGACATGAAGACGCGACTTTCCGGACGCAACTCTGGCCGTGTTGAGAAGGTGCGTCCATCGAAGGGGCGCGTCTTTAGAGATGAAGACGCGACTGTTGGATGCGAATCCGTGCCATGAGTATGTTGCCACGTGTCCTGTAGAATTGAGAGGACATCTTCTTTTTGGCGTGCGAACTTCATGCTGCATTTAATGCGCTGTCCACGCGTCAGGCGGTGATTAGGCATCGAGCCAAGTGCCGCGTATCTTTGCGAATCACCGTGCCTATAAAAGGCAACAGTCCTTTAAGAGTCATCATTAGACTCTCCTTCGTCTTCGTGTGCATCTGTTAGGGTTTTGAGAAAGGAGCTTCCTTTGTTCTCTTTTCTTCATCTAACACCGAATCTTTGGTTCGCAATGGCACCAAAGGCCAAGCAAACTGCTTCATCTTCACAGGCGGTCGTCACTGAGACTCAAATGGGCGGTTCCTCGATGCAGGAAACCCCTATTTCAGGTATAAAGCCATCAGACTTGATTTCCACCATTAAAAGGGTTTATAGAGTTCTTTGAACTCTTGAACCCCCCTTTTAAAAGTGACCCGCCAACGCGGGCTCGAGCCCGTGTTTTGATCTTCAGACGCGGCTCTTGAGTCTGAGTCCAAGTACTTAGAGATTTTTCATCAGTCTTGGATTTTCAAAACGCGGGCTCCATGCTAGCCTCGCGATCTTCGGGTCTGGATGCAGATTTTGATGATTTCCGCGTCTGGGTTTACTTCTGCGTTTGAGTTGTGGACACTTAATCATTTCCCTTCAAATTTCTGATCAAGTGTTGTTTTCTTTTTGCAGTGCGATATTCCGCCAATCCTCTCTCCAAAAAGTGTCACTTCGGGCACGTAGGTGGTGCTGACCGCAACTTAACCTTCGTGTTGTAAAGGACTGCTCCTGTGACTGCCGACAAGCCGAAGGAGCGAAGGGAGAAGCTCTCCAAGGTCGACATGGCGACATTCTGGGAACTTATGACTGACGCAGAATTTAAGACGGATTCGCGCATTCCATTGAAGAAACCCGTCTTCTTCTTTGGGGACAATATTGGCAAGGGTGGTTACGTCTTGCATGATGGCGATTACAAGTGGCTCCGCCAGATAGGGGGTAGGAAATTCTTTCTTCCAAATATGGAGAGAATGTACCCCTTATCCTTCCTTCAGCACATGTCTGTCCCTCGGTCAATGGAATGGGACCTTGCCCGACCTGTCCCCAATGTCTCTCTCGGCATCCTGGGCGCCAGGAAGGTACACACTGCCGGTCATGGAAGGGAAGTTTTTAGCCTGTTTCCTGGACTACTCAGGTCTGATTACCCAGTGGGGGAAACCCCTCAGCTCAGCACTACCTTTATTAATCAATTCATGAAGGTAGGGGGTGATTTTCTCACTGACTTCCGTCCGCTCGGGTGGATTCATTCCACTGACAAGTACTGGTGGGGCAAGATGGTGGGTTTTGTCCTCACCGAACTCGGAGGTCTATTGGACCAGGTGGGACTGTACCAAGCGGTCAGGGTTGTGCAATATGGCATCCCACAGAATTCCTAAAATTTCTTTGGGATCCTGGAGCACTACAACCCTTTGACGGGGACGTTCTACACCCCAGTTGGAGAAATGGGCTCGCCCTGCATGAATTATATGAAGTCTCGGGGCTGGTAATGGGAGGGATGCTCCTTATGAGGAATACGTCCCCACCTCTGAGGAGCTTCATCTCTTGAAGAAAGAGTGTCCTCGTGTATATGAGACCTACTGGAAAGTGCTATGTCATTTTCACATCTGCGGCGAAATAACCTCCTGGAGGACTAGGGGAGTTAAGCAGTTGTCTTGGGCGAGCTACTTGTTTAATGGTATCACTGAGAAAGACCACTCAGTGACCAGTCTGGCTCCCAGCTCTGACGAAGAAATCACTGAGAGGATCGACGCTTCTGTGAGTTCTTATACCACAGAGTCGAACGAAGACACTTTCAAACCTGGCACGGTTTTCGAAAGTTTCCATCATCAAGCCCGGGTCCCCATTTCTAAACGGGCACTACTGGCGGGTTTCCTCATGCTGTGGTTGAAGTGTTGTGTAGTGCCGACACTGCCGCATGAGGTGATTGTTGCCGACGTGGTGTATCCGGCGGTGCTGCTGGCCTATAGTAGGTCCATAGTTCTCCTTCCGGCAATGGTGGCCGGTATCCAAAGCGGGTTGCGGGCCCTGACTCAAAGCCTGTGCAGGGTGGAGGCCATCGTCGACTCCCAAGGTAAACCGGAGGTCGACTCAGAGGGAAGGCCGAGAGTGAAGACCCCTAACCCTCAGATCGAGCTTCCCTACACGTATTTAATGGCTTGGTACGTGATGCACTGTCCCTCACTGATGACGCCAGTATCCCGATGCGAGGGGTTTGTCCCTTTTGTACAACGGCTGGAGAGTTCGAGCTGGTCCAACAACTATATGTTCTACGTTCGGAGGTGTATTCTGAACGCTTCAAATTATCATCTCAACCGTTGCTTCCCTGAGATTACAGATGCTGCTTATGGGGATAAGTTCGCCGACATTGTGGGTCCGGACGACTTCACGAGGCTGCCATCGGGAGTCTTCTGATGGCTTATCAATATCCGGCCCGGGTATCTGCTTTTTCGGCAAGGGAACTCGTGCATGATCGAGCCTTATATGCCGAATCGTTTTGCCCGACAGTTCGGCTATGACCAACTATATGTCGGCAACCCTAACGCTCAGCTTGCTTTCAGTGGAAATCTGTTTGAAGGTGCTCGGGCTTGGTATTACAGCGTGGCTGGGGGGACACAGGCTCTTTTCCGCTTACCTCATAAGATGCCAAACTGCTACGCAAGCCTTAGCTTCTGCACCTGGTACTTCCAGGCTAGCAAGATGCCTGGCTATTCAATAGAGTACTCATGTATTAAGAGCATTAATGCGTCTTATGAAGAGAAGGTGGCGTCCAACAAGCGCTCGCGAGGCATCAATGAATATCAGGCGGCTCAGAGGGAGGCCAGAGGGGAGACACGGGGGGAGCCGAGAGCAGCCCCACCTAGGGAGCAGCCTGCCAGAAGGCGTCGACAGGCAGTGCATAAACGTCCTCATGGCGTTACTCTCCAAGGTGAGCCGCCTCTACTTCCACAGCTGAGCCTGCCCCGAAGAAGGACAGGAAAGACTTGGCGGCTGAAGAGACCGTTCCTTCCGGCGTTGAAGAACAGAGGGAAGAAAAGGAGGAGGAAGACGATGCCCCCTCGTTCGCCCTCGTGGATTGCGCAGCAGGGGTCCCGCGATTTTAGAAGAAGGGAAGCTTGCTGATGATCCTACTGCAACTGATGAGGCTGAGCAACTTGAGGCTGAACTGGTGGGAAGGGATGATGTTGAGATTCCAGGGGTCTCAACTCAGCCAGGGTCTTCTTTGACTCAAGAGAGGAGGGATGAAGCGCAACAGCCTGGGTCTCATGGTGTATTAATCCCCAGCTCGCGAGTAGTTGACCCCAGCCCTACTACTGGGATATTTGGTGGCAAGGCTTCGGCTGCCGAGGCCTCTTGTGTTGCGTTGTCGTCTTCATCGTCTGAGGAGGATGAATATTCTTCAGGCGATGAGGTCGATTTTGGCGATGTACCCGTTCCTCCAGATCCGAGTAAATTCTCACATATCACGGAGGAGGAGATATATGGGTGTGATCCGGTGACGGCGTCGCCACTAGCGGCAACTACTCCTACTGAAGGTACTCTCTTTGTCTTTTTGACCCAATTGCCCTTTTTAACTAGGAAAAAGGTCCTCTGACGTTCTCCCTTTAACTTTATACTGCAGGGTTGGCCGTGGACAGCGAGGCTGCGACTTCTTCCCATATCGAGGAGATGATACAGGAGCTGGCCCAGCAGGAGGGTGTTGAGACTACTGCTGAGATGCCTCAAGAGAGGGCAATTATTGAAGTCGGGGAGATTTCCACCGTGCAAGATTTGCCCAGGAACTTGCCATCTTTGGACCCTCGGCTTGGTAAAGAAATATTGATGTCTTGAATATTTTCTGTTTGTTGTCATGGCGAATGTTCTGGTAATCTGCAGAGAGCGCTGAGGGAGCTCAGGCAGAGGAACTTGCGGTCAGCGTCGGCCCAGAGGGCAGCACAATTCAAGTCCCGACTGAGGGCTCTGAAGAAGTCAAGTTTGCTGCTACTTCAGTCGCCATGGAGGCTGCTACGACAGTGACTGCGCCAGACGTATCGGCGACCATCTCGGCTTCTGTCGCACCTGTCGTTGATCCTTCTCCTGCACGGGACGAGTTGATTCCCATCCCTCGCCCTGTGATAGAAAGGGGATCTGGGAGTACATCAGCAGAGTTCTCTCCAGTCAATGATATCATGGAAGAACTGACACGTCAAATGGTGCAGCAGTTCTTTGCTTCCATGCGATCATGTATTGGTTTCATCCTCTCGGGGGCATTCTTTCGAATTTGCCCGAGTGCTTCTTGAGAATTTGATCGGGAACATCAGCCATACTGGAGGTCCTTCACAGGCTAGGGCGTGTCTGCTACTGGTGGAGCAGTTGGGGAGTGATCTGAAAGAGCTTAAGTCTTTGGAAGACGCTGGCTCAGTTCACGAGGCCTAGGCAACCCTGACTAGGCTTCTTGCTACTCCAGAATAAGAGCGAAAGGAGATGGAGGAAAGGATACCTGAAGAGACCCACCATCTCCAACATTTCCAGGCTGACCATCAAAGGCTGATTGGCGATTCAAGGGAATCTGAACTCGTCATGCAGAGCGCAGAGCAGGTTATTATTACTGCTCGGGCCACCATAGCTAAAGCAGAAGCCTTGATTGCAATCAATGAGCAGAAGCTTGCCACTGCCAGGAAGAAGCTGGAAGAGTTGGAAGCTGTCAAGACGCAGGTTGAAGAAAACCTCTCCACTCACTCCTTCAGGTTGAAATCTCTACGAGCGCAGCTGGCTGCGAGGAGATTTTGTCCGATGAGGAGCTGCGGGTCCAGGCTCTCATGGAGGCTGAGAAAATGCGTCGCATGAGATACATCGCCTCCGAGAACAAATCCGTTCTTTGGCTAATCAAGATTATTAGCCTTCTCTTCTTCTCTCTCTTCTTTTTTTTTTGTTTTATAAAGAAGAGAGCACTCTATTCATCAAGAGTGTTTGTAGTACTTTTATCATTTTTGGCTTAAATAATAAAAGTCTTTGAGATTTTGCTCCATCTTCATTGTTCCCCTCTAGATGAATCTAATTTCTCAGCTGCAGTCTTTGGTTGTGATCTTTGACTGACTCTGAATAAACTCAGGCTGAACTGAGTTTACCAAACGCTGCTCTGATTTTGTGGTGGAGACGCAGTCCCGGGAGACACAACTCTGACCTGCAAATTGAGACGCGGTTCAGGTTCGCGCCAAGGACGCGGCTTTGGTTATGAAGGGCGCGACTCTCTGAACGCAGCCCTTAACTCTGTCCAGATGCAGACTTTAGGATGTAGAGAGGATGCAGCTTTATGCTCCTCCAAGGCTGTGAATGACGTAGGCCTTCTCTGTTGTAGAAGTAAGTCTTAGGACGCGGATTTTGTACCTTCAAAGCGCGACCCCAGAATGGGTCCCTTTTGCTGAGGGAACGCGGTTTTGAACCGCTCTGAGACACGCGGTCGCAGTTCTCTTTACTGGAATGAAAGAGGACGCCGAAAGGGACGCAAGTTCCTGGACGCGGCTCTCAGGCCTGCGTTTGGTGCAACTTCCCAGGCGTTACATGCAGCTTGTCATAAAGATTTCGTTGGATCTTTAAATGTCAAGTTGAGATTGACGATTGGGGACTCGCATCATCCGATGTTTTCCGAAGCGGCAGTCCACGCGTCAGCCCTTCATTGGGTTTAGGCATTAATGCCTTTAAATGCCAAATCGGTACTGGCGGTTGGAGACTCGCGTCTTCGATGCTTCCCGAAGCGATAGTCCACGCGTCAGCCCGTCATTGGCTTTGACATTCGTGCGAGAATTAAGGCTGACGGTTCTGATTAGCGAACCATTTATCACAGGCTTTGTGGTTTGCTTATAAATAGGGCTCAGCTTCTCCTTTTAGCAGTCCATTACTTAGATTGCTTTCCTTTGAGAGCGAATGCTCTGAGCGACTCTGCCTTTTCTCTTCAAGGACTTGCATCTGGGACTTGCCTCCATGGATGATGATGACCCGGAGCTATCATGCTTCTGTTTAATCTCTCTAGAAGATTATCACTGTCAAGTGATTTCAAGATTAAAAAGCGTCTCCTTGAGCACCTTTTACGTCCGCGCCTTGATGCAGAAAGTTCAACCCTCAATGGGTGTTTCTGTGGGTATGACTTCCTGTTTTGCCATGAAATTTTCAGCCCAACTGAGTTTCAGTTTTGATATCTCTTAAAGAGATTCATCTTCTTGACCTTCTTCTGAAGTCTAACTGGTGCACCCATCTTTTGGGAGTTTGCGCCATTGAGAAAACTCTGACTCGGGATTCTTTGGACGCGAGCATAATGAACTTTTGCACCTGGACCGTGGGCTTTACATTCAGAGCTCGCGTCTGAGGCTATTGACTTAGATCAAAGGTTTCAGGCCTGAATTTTGCAACTCCTGTTCATCAAACAGGGAGATGGCAATTTTCGCGTCTCGAACCTTAGATGCGGGTGCAAAACCAGACTGTGTTCAACTTTTGTGGGTATCACAGTTTTGATCGCGTCTGTTTCTGCCACCGCAGAAGTTTAGCTCACTGCGCGGGTCATTCCTGCGTCTGAAGCTTTCAGCAATAACTGCGTCTGTCACTTAGTTTTTTCTGTTGAAGTGTACTAAACTTCAGATCTTCTAATTGTTTGCTTCTTGCAGGTATGCTTAATCATCCTTTTTCATATTCGCTGGGCCCCTGGGAGAATATTTCGGCTAGCGAACTTGGTCGATGGTCGACCACAGGAGAAGAAGTCATGGCTCCCGTCTTCGGGAGACGGGGATCGCACCCTCGCCAAGATCTCTTTGAATTCAATGCACCGGTCATTCTTCTTGGCATGGCATGGTCAGAGTGAGTATGGCGGGGGATATAGTGGTGGGTATGTTCTTGGATTCTCCCTTCATCTACCCCAGAAGTGACATCGATGAGAACTCCATGCTCATTGGATGACTTTCTGGTGGTGGAGATGTTCATCAACGAAGGATCATACCACCACTTCGGATGGTCAGGTGGAATCAGAAGATTCTGCTACCTTTCGACCTCAAGAAACACCATTGTTCTTGGTCAACCAGAGGCTTCTTCGATGTTTACATCGTGCATCGTGGTGCAACCAGCTTCCGATCGTCGCCGCAGTGCTCAATTCTACTTTGGCGCCTTTCCAAACACCTTGTACTTGGAATTGTGAGCAGTTTCAAGGAGTGAGTGCAGCCTTTGAGAGAGAGAGAGAGGGACTTTTTTGTACTCCTTTATCTATAACACTCAATCTTATTGAATAAGAGAGCGTTTTGTATCACTTTCACATGTTGGATATAAATAAAAGCGATACATTTCTTTTTGTCTCCTTCTATTGTCTTGAACTCCCTTTTTGTGTTGAAAGTCAGACAAATAGAAGTAAAGAATCTTTGACTTGTCAAAACTATGATGATAATCTTAACGAGTCAAAGTTTGTAGAGAGAGATCCTATTTCAGGAACTCAACAATGTTGTCAGAGGTGTGATATTAACTTGACAAGGATAATTTTTGTGGACCTGCCACTCTATAAAGGAAAGTGACAAGTGGGACTTGTACCCCCAGGGAGGATGAACTTTTATCAGAGGTTTGGGATTAACTTGATTAAGATCAGCTAGGGAGTTAATGAAAACACTGTTAATGGTGTAATGTTAACCTAACAATATTTTTTAAGTGGGCTTGTTATTCTGTTGACGAGAATAACAAGTGAGACTAGATTCGCGGGGGATCTAGGAAAGTCTTTACCGTTAGAGGTGTGATATTAACTTAACGGGTTGAGTGTAGTCTTGTCAGAAGTGTGATGTTAACTTGACAAGAATGTGAGTCAGAGGTGTGATGTTTAACTTGACTCAGAAGCATTTCAGCTTTCATTTGGGAAAATTGAAAGTGTCACTGTCTAGGTGTGATGTTTAACTTGACAGTGAGGGTAATGCTAGAGTGTAATTTTGAACTTGGCATTGGTCATCTCGACTTTAACAAGGAAGTCCGAGGGAAAGTCACGGCCTTAAGTGTATTGTTGAACTTAGCAATGACTTGGATGCTAGAGGTGTAGTATTAAACTTAGCATCGTTCATTTCAGCTTCGATCTGAAGTCTGAAGGAAGATGACTGTCAGAGGTTTAATATTGAACTTGGCAGCAACTTGATTACTGTTAGAAGTGTGATGTTAACTTAAACAGTAATTTGTCAGAGGTGTGGTATTAACTTGACAGTAATTGACTCATGATAAGAGCAATTTGAGGACCTGTCATTCTATTGATGAGAATTGACAAGTGAAGTTTGAAGAGCCAGAGGTATAATGTTAACTTGGCAAATTTGAAGTTTTGCTGCTCCATGTAGAGTTGACAAGTAAAGTTTGTACTCGACAAGGAGTATTGAAAATTCTCATTACCAGCGGTATAGTGTTAACGTAGCAATGATTATATTTTGTAGACCTACCATTCTGTGGATGAGAATTGGTAAGGGATTTTTGGAGGAAAGAGTGAAACTACATCCACTTAGGATTTTTAGCAAACCCTCAGCTGTCAACGGATTTGAGGTGCCCTTACCAACTACCGTTTGAGTTGGGCTAGCCATGCTATTCCCCTCAGCAGATGAGTTGTCGAAGACTTATGTTGGACTTAGAAGCCAACATTTTCCTCTATCCTTAGCCGTCGGAGGCGTCGGATGTTAATGAAGAAGCTCTTCTTGTTTTGATCAGAGGTGTACTTTTAACTTGATGGTGGAGGAGTACTATTAAGGATAGTACTTCTTCAAGAATCTGCCATTGATCGGCATCATGAGTGTATCGCCATTTGAAGTTACGAGGCGATATGATCCATTTAAGTAGACTGACTCTACTACAAATGGTCCTTCCCATTTAGACTGGAATTTCCCTTTTGTCTTATGTGTCATCACCATAGGTCTTCTGACGGCTAAGACAAGATCGCCTTTCTTGAAAGTTCGCACTTTGACTTTCTTGTTGAAGGCTCTGGTAATCCGGGCTTGGTAAAACTCGATTTGTTGTTGAGCCTGCAGACGTTTGTCATCTAAGGCTTCCAATTTTTAGAGTCGCTGTCGATGCTTCTCCTCTTTTGTCATCTCCGCTGTCAAGGCGACGCGTAGAGACGAAATTTGGATTTCTAGTGGAAGCACGACTTCACCCGTATACCAAAGAAAATGGTGTAGCTTTAGTTGGGGTTCGCACAGTTGTACGATAGGCCCATAAGCACTCACCCAGCTTGTCGTCCAGTCACGTTGACTTTTCGAGACGAATTTCTTGAGGAGCTTGCCAATGGTTTTGTTGAAAGCTTCTGCGAGACCATTAACGGCGGGGTAGTATGCCGTTGAGGACACACTCTGGATTCTGAACTTAGCGCAGAATCTCTAGAAAGCTGACTGATGAACTGAGGTCCATTGTCATGGACGATTCGCCGAGGTACCCCAAAACGGTAAATGACGTGATGTTTACAAACTTGATCACATCAGATGATTTTACCTCCTTCAAAGGAACAGCCTCAGCCCATTTGGAGAAGTAATCGGTTATTGCCAAAATAAACCGATGTCCTTTTGATGATGGCGGGCTGATAGGGCCAACCACATCCATCCCCCACATCTCAAATGGCCAGGTAGATGTTTGTAGAGTGAAGGGTACCCTGGGGCTTGATGGATGAAATCGCCATGTACTTGGCAGGCGTGACATCTCTTGGCATAAGTGATGGCGTCGGTAATCATCTTGGGCCAATAGTATCCCAACCTTTGGAGCCGATATGTCAGTTTTGGGCCAGGTTGATGGGCTCCACACATACCGTCATGGGCTTCTTTCAATATCTCCTGTGCCTCCTTTGGTGAAAGATAGCAAAGCAAGATCCCGTCATGTGATCGATGATACAGTGTTCGTGCGATCGCATTATAGTAGAATTTGTGGGCTTTCTTTCGAATGGCAGCCGCTTCTTTGATGTCCTCAGGCAGGATGCCGTACAAGACATAATCAATATAGGGGAATCGCCAGTCTCTAGGCTCTAGACCGATTGGCGACTCCAGCGCTTCTTTGCCTTGATAATCTCCTGTTGGCTTCGGGTAGTCCTCAAGGGTAATTCTCGGACAATATAGGTCATGGCTGTGGACAAATATTTTCTCCACTGCTCCGGCCGGAAGAGCCAAGGAGGCAGCGAGCGAGGGACGCCAGTGCATCAGCATGCGCATTTTGCTTGCGTGGCACATGGTCAATGTAGAAGTTTGTGAACCTCTCGGCCATGTGGACAGTTGTGTTGTAATAGGGTACTAGATTTTCATGTCTGACTTCGTACTCCCCGCGAACTTGGCTGACGATGACCTTAGAGTCACCATACGCCTCGAGATTTTTAACGCCAACCTCATCGGCGAGTTGCATCCCAATCAAAAGAACATTGTACTCCGCCACATTGTTGGAACAAGGCTCAGTTAATGAGACAGCTCGAGGAATCACATAGTTCTGTGGGGAGACGAGTACTACTCCTACCCCTGCTACTATGTGTCCTTTTGGGCTTGTTCTCGATGCACCATCAAAGAAAAGTTGCCACACCTGCCTTTCGAAGGATATCTGGGTCTGGCAGGCTTCCGCGACCTCGTCTGGGAGATCATCGTAAAGTTGGCTGCCCTCGGATTTGGATGCTCAGCCAGGAAATCCGCCACCGCTTGACCCTTCACGACTTTTTGTGGTAAAAAGTGCATTTCATATTGGGATAGCAATATGGCCCATTTTGCCAGCCGGCCGTTTAATGATGAAGGCTTTGTCATAAGTAATCTCAAGGGGTTGACTTTTGAGATGACGTTTATTGTTTGGCCTACCAAATAGTGTCGCATTTTCTGAATAGCAAACACTAATGCCAGACACTCTTTCTCGATCGGGTTGTGCCGATGTTCAGCTCCGATCATTGTTCTACTCAAATAGTAGATCGCTTGCTCTCGTCCTTGATCATCATTCTGAGCTAGCAGAGCTCCTAACGAATGATCCATTGTTCGGACGTATACCAGGAAAGGTTTTTCAGACACCGGAGCTGCAAGGACTGGCGGTTGTGTGAGGTACTGTTTAATTTCCTCAAATGCTTGCTGGCAAGCGCTGTCCCAAATGAACGAAACACCTTTCTTCATTAATTTGAAAAAGGGTTGGCATCTTCCGGAGAGATTTGAGATAAACCTTCGGATGTACGCCAATCGTCCTTGCAATCCCCTGAGCTGCTTGAGATTTCTCAGAGGTTGCATCTCCTGGATAGCGTGAACCTTTTCCGGGTCCAAATGAATTCCCGTGGAGGAGGTTACGACAAACCCGAGGAATTTGCCACTAGCCACCCCCAGGAAGGACTTGGTGGGGTTCATTTTCAACTGATGGGCCCGCATGATGTCGAAGACAACCTTCAGATCAGCTATATGATCACCTTTAGCGCGGCTTTTTACTACGATGTCGTCAACATAGCATTCCACCGTTTTGCGCATGTGTTGATGGAAAATGGCATTCATCGCCCTTTGATATGTTGCCCCTGCATTCTTTAGTCCGAAGGGCATGACGGTGTAGCAGTATACCCCCAGTGGTGTCCTGAAAGAGGTATGTTTTTCATTGTCAGGATACATTTTGATTTGATTATATCCTAAAAATTCATCCATGAAGGACATTCGCTCGAATCCACATGTATTGTCAATCATGACATCTGTGATTGGCAGCGAGAATTCGTCCTTGGGACAGGCCTTATTCAGATCACGAAAATCAATGCAGATTCGGATCTTTCTGTTCTTCTTAGCAATGGGAACAATGTTGGCCACCCAGTCGGGATGTTGTTCTTCTCTAATGAAGCCAGAGTCTATAAGCTTTCTGACTTCTGATTGAATTGCCTCCATTACTTCTGGACGGAACCGTCACTGTTGTTGTTTGACAGGCTTTACGTCCGTATTAATGTTGAGGCGATGCATAGCCACCCGAGGATCGAGTCCAGGCATGTCTTCATAATTTCAGGCGAAGACATCTATATATTCTTGCACAAGAGATATTAGATCCCTTTTCTCAGAGGGTGACATGTTTCACTTATAAAGATGGGCTTAGGATTAGCCTCATCTCCTAAATTGATCTGAACAACCTTATCCTCTGTGGGTGGCTCACGCTGTTCAAAGCGGGTATCCCAAAGATTGTTTAAGTGTTTGATCCAAGGATCTGTATCGGATTGGATCATTTCTTCATCTCCGTCTTCCAGATGGCTTGTTGAAACCATGTTACTGAAAGTTCTCTGAAGATGTTACCGACACTAACATCGGACTCTTATGATGACGTGCCTGATGAGTAATTATGATATAATGACTCTTCAGAGTCAGAGGCTGATGGAGCTAGAGTTGATACATAGCTCAAACCCCCTACGAGTCTGATGATAATAATCAGGGGTTTTCCCTTTTGGCACAAAAGATCGAACTAGAGTTCTCCTTCCTCTGCCGAAATTCAACCCTGGTCTGCTTGTCAGATCATATCCCATGCCTTCCATCATTCTGAGTGCATTTAGCTCATAATGACCGAACTGAGGAGGTTCTTCTTCGTCTTCTGACTCTTCATGGGACGTTGGTTCAGACGTAATTCGCCCAAAAAGAATGATTTTTGGCCTTTCCGTCTTACTGGAACCATGAATACAGCTTCTTGCGCATTACCAGCATCTCGGTATGTTCCGAAGGACGATTTCACTGGTACATGCAATGATGTCAAAGCATCCATTGCCGGCCAGAGGTCATCATCCACTTCAGTACTGGTGTCTGATGGCACCGACTCAGAAGCAAACGCAGAGAAATACGCCAAATCTAGGTCTTCATTAATATACCATCCGCCTACATCATTGGTGGTATGATCAACATCGAGCTTATCAGTACTCGTTACAAGTGGATCTATTCCCACATGCACTCTTCTTTTTCTAGCTCGGTGTCGGCTTCATTACCAGAGTCTGGCTCCTCTGGTTGCGGCACTTCATTTGTCTCTACAGAATCCTGATATAGGAGGGAATCTGTGAAATAATTCTCGACTCCCTTGAACAGATGTCTTTCGGCAATCAACGTTTGCACTTTTCCACTCCCGTCAATGTATTTCATGACTTGGTGGAGAGTGGAGGGAACGATAGAATTGCGATGAATCCAAGGTCATCCCAGCAGTAGATTGTAGGAAGTGTCAGCATCAATGACGTAGCATGTCACTTCCGACCTTAGGTCCCCGATCTGGCATTTGAGCTTGATCTTCCCCATTGGACGGGTTCCATTGGTATTGAACCCATAAATAGTTGTCTGGATAGCGCTTAGGGGTGGCAATTGGGTCGGGTCGGGTCGACCCGACCCAATACTGCTCGACCCATATAATAATCGGGTCGGGTCGACCGACCCGTTTATTATATGGGTCAAAAATTTAGACCCAGACCCGACCCAGACTTAATCGGGTCGACCCGACCCGACCCATTTGACCCGATTATTAAGCCTTAAATATAATTTCTTTATGCTATTTTACTAAATTGTTTGGTGATATGGTTGGTCATCACACTAAACTCATACACTAGAGGTCACAGGTTCGAAATTGGACTCACACATATTTTTTGACAATTTAATTTAGGTCAAGGGGAGGAGGCGCTGTGGCGGTGGAGGAGATCGGAGGGGAGGAGGCCGAGGATGAGAGAGAATAATTGGGTCTGGCGGGTCAAGCGGGTCTGGCGGGTTCGGGTTGACTCGACCCATGTAATAATCAGGTTAGATGGGTCGACCCAATTACGACCCAAACCCAATTAGCTCAAACCCAGACCCGCTAACTCCGGGTCGGGTCGGGTCTGGCGGGTCGCAACCCGTCTGCCACCCCTAATAGCGCTCAAATAATGAGTAGGAATTCCCAGATGTTGCATGACTCGGCGAGGCATGATGCTCAATGCGGACTCGGGATCTACCTGAATGCGGTCCACCTCAGATGATCCAATATACCCTGTGAAGTATAAGGGTCGATCATGTTTCCCTTTAACCTGCATATCATCCGCCGTGAAGGTGATGCAGGGAGCATTTTGGGAGGCGTGGAGGCAATCCTCTACATCTTCCTCCTTTGGTCCAATCGGCACCTGAGTCATGAAAACCTCAGCATTAGCCAAGGCCTCTTGTAGAGCTTCTCTGGTCGACTTTGATAGCCTAAGAAGCTCATAAAGAGTAATCCAGGCTGGGATGTTGGCCAGCTGAGTCAGGACATCAAAGCGAAGGTGCTGTGGATCCTTCCGCGATGTCTTCCAAAGAACTCTGGAATACCGAAGCTCTTTCTGTTTCTCCACTGGTTGCTTTGTGGAGGGCTTGGCTGACTCTGCAGCGGGTTTTGGAGGAGTTACTGTCATTTCGTCATACTTTTTCAAATATGACTGCCCTGAACGAGTTGCCGCCACTAGTTGGTTGGGTTCTGCAGCAAGAACTATCTGTTTTCTCTTCTGAATCAGTCAGTGAGGGAACATCAGTCTCTGCTTCCCGCGAAGAGGCACATACCACATTACAGGATGTGGCCTTTGCTTTGCCTTTGGACTTCCTGTTGGTCACAATAGTCCATTGCTGGCCATCAACAAGGTCAGGATGAACCCACATGATTTCTCCTTGAGGTGTGGGGACAGGTACTAGGCCTTTCTCTTGCTGCTGGTGAGGGTCTGTGTTGACCATTCTCAGCTCTCCTTTTAGGACAGGGACTACTCCAGAGGATGTTGGAGGTTATCTTCCAAACTGGAGAAATGACGTCATATTGGCCGTCACCTTCTTCTGCTCTGGACGGAGTTTTAATACCTCCGCGTCAATCAGAGCCTGTAGGATGTCCTTGAAGACATAACAGCTCTGTGGGGTGTCCCAACATCCTGTGATACAAGCAGTAGTTGGGATTATTAGTTTTACCGACTTCTTCGGGGCGCCTAGCTTCAAGAAGCTTCAATCGATTGCTCTTATTGAGTAATTGAAGAGCGAGTCGACATGTTTATCCTTGAAGGAATACTGCTTGTTGGCGCGTGGTTGGCTTGAAGAGCCACTCCCTTTAACCGGTTGAGGTTTGACGGGAGATTTGGTTTCTGTCGCCAAGTTATCCTTCCGTTTGGTTTGGAGGGATGTGTCTGGCGCACGCCTCGTTGACTTTCAGGTCTGGGTTGTTTTCTTCTACCCTGACCCGGGTGACGATTTCTTCAGCCTGTTCACCTTATTGGATCAACTGCTTTCAGGTGCGGCTTTCGACAACTCCTATATGGGCAAGGAGTGAAGTTTGGAGATTGTGGCGGCATGTTTCCACCAGGGTGACCTGGGTCATACCGCTTGGACATCGGAGTGCCACATTTCGAAATCTTTCTACGAAAGACTTGACAGACTCTCTTTTCGTTGCTTGGTAGCCAAAAGGGTTGGCATGGTGACCTCCGAGTCATCTTCAAAGAAGCGCGTTAGGAAGAGCTTCTCCAAATCGCCCCAATTCTTGATGGAGCCCTCCGGGAGCTTCATGAACCATTCAAAGGCAAGCCCTTTTAAGGTGCCGATGAATACGCGCCAGGATGACATCGTTATCTACCACATTCTCTGTTTGAGATTTGAAGTAGTAGATATGTTGGTTCGGTGAACCTTTCCTATCAAACGCTTGGAGGGTCGGAGCCTTGAACTTGGGTGGGTATGGAACCAAGTCCCACTCGGCCGGATATGGCCGGACCACTCCTGCTTCTTAGAGGCCTTTCCGGTTGGTAAGGGCCTCAAGACGTTGCTCCAACTGATTCATTCTTTTAGAATGAACCTTTCCCTGGTCTCGGTCGTCCTTTTCCTGCGACGAGGATTTAGACGAATCAGAAGTAGGTTGCTCTTCCTCCTCTATGTGTACAGAAGATGAGCTTTCTCCCTCTTTTCGTTTGCCCTTAGACTTTCTAGAGGAGCCTTTGTTGGTTGACTTCCTCTTGTCTTCAAGCAACTGTGCGAGCATCTGCTTGAGGGAGTCGATAGATTCTTGCTGAGCACGAATCATCTCGAGTTGTTCCTTCTGGACCTGGGCTTGCTGCTCCAAGCGCCTGGCGGTCTCCTCAGGAGTGCTGGTCATATATATAAAGGCCTCTTTCTCCATAGAAGAGTTTGAAGCCTGTGACTCTGTAATAGCAGAATGTGAGTCATTCACCTCAATGCCCGGGCTAGAGCATTGTAGTCAATCGAGGGAATCAATCCGATCCGGGTGCGAGTGTGTCAGTACACTCTTTCCAATTCAGTGTCAGACTCATTGGAACTGACTGCAGGTTGTTTTCCCTTACTCCTGCTCGCCATGTTTGCAGTGAGCTCGAGATATTCAGTGTCAGAGAATATCCTCCTCCTATGGAAACGACTTCTTTTAGCTGATCGGGGAATCAGGGTCAGCTGTTTGACTAGAGATTGCTGGTTTACACCTGAATCGCAACGGCATTCGGAGAGCATTGTGATAAGCCGTTCGCAGCAACATGACGAAGTGATCCGGTTAGCACTTCTCTTCTTGGTTAAATAATCTCTCAGATCCGTGGGAGGAGGATCAAAGAGATTAGCCTTGCAATGTCGAGGACGGGAGGCATCCTTGCTCTGTGCGGCTGGGACGCAGGGTTCAGAGACGTGGGGCGCATGAACGCAGCTCTCGCGTCGCGACTTCAGGACACGCGTCTGGCGTCTCTGCTGAGAAGAGACGCGACTATCACGTTGCTGATTATTGCGTCCGGGCAGAGACGCTTGAGAGATGCAGGGCTGCTGGGCCCCTCGCCTAGAGGCGCGTGCCTCTTGCACTTGACAAGATGCGCGAGTTTCCCCTTGGCGTATGGGGAATGGGGCTTCAGAGGAGCTAATTTGGTGAGCCTCACGTTTGGGCTGCCAAACGCGGACTTCGCGTGCCGGACGTAGTGCAGCAGAGACACCAGTTTGAACTTT
The DNA here is from genome assembly GCA_038442645.1 of Agave tequilana. NCBI lineage: Eukaryota > Viridiplantae > Streptophyta > Magnoliopsida > Asparagales > Asparagaceae > Agave > Agave tequilana. Next base: position 90,326 of record JAVJIF010013705.1, read on the forward strand.
GCGTCCTGCCCCAGTTGGACGATCAGTTGTTCCAACTTGCAGTTGACGCGCACGCCTCCTCTGTCGCCGTTCAGCGTTCCGATTGCGTCGTGGGGGTTGAGAGAAATCAACGACGGCCTGGTACTGAGGGAGAGGATGGATTGGCTGGACACCAGAGAACTTGACCCCGCGGGTCTCCTGAGAGACGTTGGCGCGGGTGTTACGCATGGCGCGATTGGCCACGACATCCCTTACAGCAGCTGTCCCTGAGAAGGGCTCAGAGCGGATTCTGGGGCAAGTCCCCGTGGAGACCCTGCGGTAGACGCGGGCTTTGGGCTCCTGGAGCCGGAAGAGAGGAACTCTTCATATTTTGCCTGGTCGAATTCTACAACGAACGATTCGACCGTTTTCTCCTTGTAGAGGACGTCACCTTGCGCCACAACTTGTTCGTCAGTAACGAAAGTAGTCCCCAGCGGAGTCGCCATCTCTTGTTTGACGGGAGAAAAATTCGCGTAAAGTTTCCTTGAATCAATTGAAAAATTACAACGGACTTATACTCCAGTTACAAAGGAGGGAGGATATTAAATCTTGAATCCTCCCTTTGTTTAATGCTGGATTCTTCAAGTGGCGGTGGAAAGTGAATCTTATTTTCTGTTAACCGGGTGAACGTCAGGAACTTTGGGGATCTTCTCTTCGGGTGGTAGACGGAGTAACACAGCTTTGTCGACAAAAATCTCAAAGAGATTGTAGGCAAAGATTAACTTGTACGCAGCAAGTTAGCTGAAGAGTTAGACTCTTTCCTTTTTTTTTATCCGTTCTCCCCTTTTTCTCATAGCAACGGGGCTATTTATAGAGGTTTCAGGGGTGAACGTGCCCCTAAAAATACTCCATAATGGGGGACAACTTGTTGACCCAGAGGCCTTCCACTCTAGTTTTGATGATGATTAACTCATGTAGTTATGTGTACTAATAATCTTGTGTTATTTAGTTTCAGATCATTTATCAAGTTATTAGTGGTGATTAGCTTCAACAAGATGGTTTAGAAGCTTTCACATGTTGATTCAAGAGCCGAGCGTCAAAGATCATATATAGCACTTGCTCGGTGGATCATAGAGTTTGGATCGAGTCGGCTTGGAGATTGCGCTCTACAAGAAGACATCGGTATCATAGTTTAGTTTTGTGTTTAGATCCAAATTGTAAAGATTAGAATAGTATGATATGCTCAAGTTCACAACACACACGTTTCATGTTTTGGTTTTCGGTTTTTGGTTTAACCGATCTTGGTTTGCATGAATAGATTTTATATCAAAACAAGTTTACATGGTTTAATGTATATTAGATTTGTTCTATATACATGCATGCTTCAACTCTTGGACAAACTTACTTTGATATACCTATTTCATGTGTTTTAGGTTTTGTGTTCTAACAAAACATAATTTTGGAATTAAGGACAAAAACTATGATATATATATATATGTTCATGTATATTGAATTTCTATCCATATGCATCATGCTTCAAAGTGTTTAAATATCATGTTTTTGTATTTGGAAGAGTTTTGGACAAAACGTATTTTCTATTCAAAATCCAAGTTTTAGAAAATACAGTTTTTGGTTTTTGGTAAAAATGATAAGACACAAAAATAGCTCATATTGATTGATATTTGAGCTAAACTTTTACCACATGTTTATATATCAATGCAAAATGATAAAACTATTTTTAGTGATTTTTAGGAGTGTTAAAAGATTTTTTAAAATATTTTTAAACTATTTTTCTGACCCAGTTTTCTGTTCCAGGCTTCAACCAGTCGGCTAGTCTTCTGACCAAGTCGACTTGGCATGAAGTCGGTCGACCGGGTCGGTCGACCGACGTGCACAGATCTGTGCACGTTGGCAGACACGGGACGGTCGACCGTCAGGGTCGACCGGGTCTGAGAGCAGAGCTCTCTGTTTGTTTGGGTCGACCGGGGCGGTCGACCGGTAGCTGCCAACAGGCAGAATTTGACCGTTGGACGGTCGACCGGCCGGTCGACCGGCTGTGTATTTCTGGCATTTTCAGCTGCCAACGGCTATATTTTTCTAGGGGCTATAAATACCCCATTCATAGCCTGTTTTCTCCAAGAATTTTTGTGCGAATATTTTCTACTCTCTGGTGTTTTCACAGCAATCAAAAGAAGTTTTTTTAACTCATATTGAACAATCTATTTGGAGTTTTTGCTAGGGTTTGGAAAACCAAAGAAAAGGGTTTTTGGGAAAAGATTTTGATTGAACTTCTATATCTTGGTTTCAGTTTTCCCCAAGGATTTTCTTTGTGATTTTAATTTCCATTCATTGGTTTTCTCCACACTTGAGTTAAAATCTACTATCTCTTCTATAGGATCTTTGTGTGGGAGAAAGAAATTATTTGTGGTTGTTTGTTAGACCACCAAGTTAAAAACCCAATCTTTGCTTGGCTTTGTGCCTTGGGTTGTATCCTCAAGTTGTGAGGTGATCCTTGTTTGCTTTGTGATAATCCCTCAAGTTGTGAGGTGATTGTTTTGTTGGATTGAAGCTTGCCTCAAGGAGGAGATTATGGTTGTAAAGAGAGGAGTTGGGTACTCCTTGCGAGAGTTCTTTGTGGACTAGCTAGTGGATTAGAAATCCTTCGTGTGTCGAAGGCGGGGATGTAGAGCTGGGTGCTCGAACCTCGAAACATATCTTGTTGTTTGCGCTTGATCCATTGACTCTCACTCTATCTCTCTCTTTACTTTGTGCCTTACAACTATTCATATTGTGCATTCATAATTGCTTCGCTTGGTTGTGTGTGCATCATTTGTAAATTGCACTTGAGTGTATTGCATTAAGTTTTTAAATTCCGCATTGAGTTCACAGATTAGCTATATCACCTATTCACCCCCCCTCTAGGTGATTTTCATAACTTTTCCCGTTATGTGGGCCGTGATTGACCCCATAACCAGGGCAGTTACGGCTGAGACGCGGGTTTCGACCCTCGCGCCTTGGTGCCGCAGTGCTGGCTGAGACGCGGGTTTCGACCCTCGCGCTGGCTATGATTAGCCCCGCGTCTGGAGTTTGGAACTCTGCTTTTTGGCGACTTGTCTTTTAATGATTTTTAGACAGCCTATAATCGTGTCGTGCCAGTGTCTTGACTCTTGTATCCATGTTCGTGCGTCATAATTTTAGTTACGTCTATGCGCGCGCGCACGGTGATCTAGCCGCACCTTTAGCCATGTTGTACTTTTTAAAAATTTGCTATATCCGTATCATGTTGTACCCGTGTACTGTATTCTTGTTCATGCTTCATAATTTTAGCTACATATGTTTGTAATTCTAAAAGCACCACCTTCTTTTTTAATGGGTCCCCATAGTATTAATTTCCATGACTTCAACTAGCACATTGTGCTCTCATCAGCTTGAAAAGTCCAACTCTAGCAAATGATCCCAGGGCCTTAGCTTAGACTCAACACCCAAAAGGAGTGCTAATTGATCTCCCTGGAATAATTGATAGTGGTCACTGATACAGTTCTGTAGTTGTTGGGACCAAGGCAAAACCTGCCTTACGTTTGAAGAAGGTTCTCTGTAATTTATCACATAACTATACTGCATATAATATCATTTTATTTTCCCCCCCAGTCATCTCTGTGCAGAATGGCCCAAAACATCTTTCTCACTCAACTTTTATTTGACATGCTTTGTTATTCTTTGTGTTGGCAGTTCGCACCAAAGTCCTTTATTCCAGCATTATTTGGACATGCTTCAGAAAACATTCGTTCAGCCTCATCACTCGGATCTAATATATAAATCATATGCGGCGAGTAAGCATTATCTACTTTGGTTTGTATGTGATTGATGAGCATGGTCATGTCACCTGCACCCTGAGCAGATATAGTTTTCTTAGACATTGTCATAGTGGCTGAAACTGTAGTTAAATTTGCTTCTTGCTATTAAAGTCATCTTTGGATTATTTTGCAGGGAGATAAGAATATCTTCAAATTTGAGGGCGATCACAGCTCGCCGAGATCACAGTTCTATTATGACACTGTTTCAATTTTTTTTTTTGCAAAGTCCTTCACCCTCCTATTTCTTCGCCACTTCCAAATAAGGTAGAGAAGTACTATGATTTGGGAGATCTGCGAGTTGGTCGTGGTGCAAATGAGGTTATCTTTAAAACCCTTTTTCATGATCTTGATCTTTGTTTTTGTGTGTGCGCATGCGTACGCACACACATGCTGGCATACATCAAGACTTGAATATAAGGGGGTGTCCACTGCCCACCCCAACCCTTCATGTCAGCCAGGCTTGGGGGCAGTTGTTGGTTTTCTTGTTATTGTATTTTTTTGTTTTGGTGGGAGGGCTGTGTAGACTGAATGGCTGGGAACTGACCTGTTTGGTTGATTCCATTAATATGTTTACAATTAATTCAATTCATGTTGATGCTTGACAAACTGGTTAAGGAGATGCTAATATGAAAAATTGGCATGGCTTGTTGACAGAGTTTGTTGTATGAGATCATTGCCGATTTACGAGCAGCTGGTAACAATGCAGCAAACTCGTCATCAGCTCCTCCTGGCATTCACTTACTTCAGGCAAGATCTCTGAGAATCACAACATGTTTTATTGCCATCTTCTCCTTTTCAAAACTGTTTAATCTCTGCCTCTTCTCGATATGCCAAAGGCGCATCTTTTAACTGATGCATAGGCTTCACTCATGTGGGTTGAAGATGTCAGTGAAGTGGCATTCCTTTTGGTGTTGTCAGAAATGAGTATGTGAAGTATTTCTTGTTGTTCCTTGCTGACAGGTTGGTTGTTTTGCAGGTTCCACTGTAAAATGAGTAGTTGAGTTGCTATCTGAAAGTGTATCTAGCTTATCGGTCAAAGACGAAGTGGTATGTAATTTGACTCCGACATTTTCTACCTTGCCTACAAGTCAATTCTCAAATTATCATAGTGATAAATGCATAAATTTTCTTTTATTTGATGAAGCTAATATCGATGTGGTAGAGAATGCTTCTGAAGGTTCACATTCACATGTTATCATTCTAGCTTTATGGAAATTATTCTATTTGTTGCTGCAACTGTCCTGTCATCAACATTATGGCATGTTAAACTTGCTAACTTATCTTAATTTCCCTCTCTCGACTGTTATGTGATTGTTGGCTACAGTTGTGCATGACTCTTTAAGTTTCTTTAATACTTGGAAGCCATGTGCCAAAATCTGGTTGCACGAATGGAAAAAGTTTGCAGCTTCTTTATGAATTCATGTGTCAAGATCTAGTGGCAGAAGTAGAACCATTTGCAATTCTCCAAGTTGGTCATACAGTTTCATGGTGAATTGGCACGTATTACTAATTCATGTGCCAAAAGCTAGTTCGCAAGAACGGGTAAATGAACATCGATAAAGGAAATTGAATTTTGTACGATAATGGTAAGAAATTATTAGCCTACCCAATTCCTTTTCCTTGTCCCAAAATCCCCGAACAAGGGGATAAACAAAAGGGACTTTTTCTTTGTGGTCTATCTCCAACTTTCAACTTGTATGGAGCTAAACATGACAAGCGTGTCAACTCATTTAATTTGATGCTACTTCCTATCCAGGATAAAGCCAATGTGCATAATGATGTGCAGAATGAGGAATGTTACTCCTATTCAAGCTCCAACTTGGAGAGCTGGGGAAGGTGTTCCTCTTTAGGTGGAGGGAGTGAGGAGTCGTCCTCGGCTGGTGTCCCTGGAGTTTCTGACAGCAAAGAACAAGCTGACGACCCTGCGGTTTCTGACAGCAAAGAACGTTCCACAATTCCTAAGATGATGAACGTTCCACAATTCCAAAGATGGAAACTGTTAGACGTGACAGGAACTAAGTAATGGCTTGGAGATGAAATCTTGACAAGTCACTTACAATCCTAACTACCATGATTCATGACCCTTGATAGAACAATCTGATAAATATTAACAAGGACAGGACCCGAAAAAATCCAAAATATAGAAGAAATATAACTGAAAACAGGTTGTGAAACGTGATTCTTTCCATGGTTTGTTTAATAAAGATAACTATTTTCCTCGCGTTAGAAAATGCTGTACATCTGTTAATTTTACTTTGGAGATATAGAGATAAATAAGTAAACATAAAACTTTTTTTTATCGGTCTGTGTGTGTGTGTGTTGTGTTTATCAGTCTTTAAAATAACTTCAATATCAGCATCTACAACAATGAATTTAGCTATATGAAGCTCTCTTGAGGTATAATTTATGGTTTTCGCCAATCCATTTTTCATATATGCTACGGTCATTCTGAGTGCCTTGTATTTTCAGGCCTCTTGCAGCCATGTCCTTTCTTTTCGATTACCACGATGTGAGACAAAGCGATAACTTTGAAGTTGCTGCATCATATGTCTGTTAATTTCTTCTCATTTGGCCCATTTTTCAGGTATCAAGTCTATTAGATACTATTGGAATATCATATCGGATATCTTAAAACCTGAAATGTTATTGCCAATATATGTTAGAATCGGTCGATATTTGAAATCATTGATTAGACCTAAGACTTCAAAGAGGGGTTTCCCTTTTTGGTCATATCAGCCTTCTTAACTACTCCCATCAATTTAAGTGGGCCCACTATCATTACAATAACTTGTAACATAAGACATAAAAGTAAAAGAGAGTTATCGTGTATACAAGATACTGTTTGCATTGTTTGGTGGGCATTGCTCACTTTTTGCTCTATCCCCACCCTGTCACTCATTAAGCTTTTTTCTGCTCCTGAGAGTCCGGGGTTTCCCAACTGTTTCCTCTTAACCTTTCTTAAGACACCTATTGTCAGCCAGACTAGTAAGTTCCTCAACTGCACTACCAATCCGATAGTGCTAATATGCTGCTATCGTGCCGCTCTAGTTGCAGACCCAAACCCTTTCTGTAGATTAGCTTTTGAGACCATTATTGCAGGTACTACTCCTTGCCTTCCAACTTTATTTGCATTATGCTAAGCCTGTCTTTCCTCTTGTAGGAAACAAGCACGGACTCGGGGCAACATCAGTTGACAAAGAAACAACACAATACTTCGGTTGATCATTCTCTACCTGGGATGGTCTATACCATTACCTATGCATTTCGATATGCGATACATTTGCTAATTGTTTCTGATTCCTTTGGTGAACAGAAGACATTTAGGGTGCTGGCGACACCATTGAGGCGAATACAGAAATCAAGTACCAAGTTGAATGGAGAAAGGGGATACACTGAGCCAGCGCTTAAGGCTCTGCTTCCTCGGACGAGGACCACACCGCAAGAGGCACGAGTCAGTCTAGACCATCAACCGCAACTTCTGTAACATGCCAGCAGATATGTTTTGCTAAAGTTTTTCACTCAACCATAGAGAAGGTTTTGATTCCTGATCTCCCATTGTTTTCTAACTAAAAGATGTGGAGCTGATGGGTCGACATGTATGTGATGAATCTTTGTTCTGTCAGATGTCGCAGTACTAATACATAGCAGTGGCATTTTGAGGGCTTACTTTGGGAAATGCTCTGTATTGTTGATATGCATGCATTGTATTATGAAAGAAGAATTGTAAGGTGGAACATTTTTGCTCAAATCAATTGCTAAAATGGTTTGAGAATGTGGATTCTCAGTTGAAATGACTTCTATGTGATGAAATTGTGAGATTCAGATTGGCTACAGATTCTTGCTTTGTTGGTGCAGAATTGTTTGCCCTAATTCAACCATTTTACAATCCTTGAAGACAGGGTATGCTCAAATAGAAACTAAATCAACCATTTAATCATCATTATCCTTAATAAAAACAGAAAATTCCCATTCAAAATAGTATTTTCTTGCTACAGCCTTACCCCAAAAAGAAGAAAAAAGAGATTAGAATATAAAAAGTATTGTCCTCAACTCTTTGCATGGGCATGAGAATGAAATTGAGAAGTAGTCTGTTGATGCAGAGTAACATGTTTTAATTCATGAAATTTTTTTTTTTTTTTTGTTTGAGATCCACTTCTATGCTTATGTGTTTTGTTCGTACTTTTTTTTTTCAGCGCAAATAAAGTGGTATATTTATTATGATCTTATCTTCTGCTAGAAATTGTGATTTCTTTCTTCTCGATTGGAGTTTTAGTATATCGAAAGAGATTTTAATATAGTATTAAAGCAATTCATATTTAATACTCTCTCGGCGCACATTTAAAAGAAACAAAAACAAATTAAATGGAGCAACATTTACTATGAATCACAATCATGTATGCTTGAAATATTTAAAACCGACTGAAAGGAGGTTTTCTCTTATGACTCATATAAAAACTTTGTCTGTCTATCTATCTTCATCTATGAAAGAAAGAACATTGTCGACCCCCTTTTCTTCTCTCTCTCAGCTCTCCCTCCTTTTCCCTCATTCTTCTTCCTCTCCCTCTTCTCCTCCTGACTGATCGGTCAGCAACCGACAACAACAGTATGCTTAGAAATCAAAACCGATAGAAGTGACTTTTTCTCTATTGACTTGTATAGAAACTTTGTTCGTTCATTTTTTCGTCTTCATCAGAGAGAGAGCAGTATCGATCCTCTCATCCTTCTTCCTTGCTCAGCTTTTATTTCTTCTTTCTCTTTCTTCTCCATCTCTCCCCTCATTTTCTCTTGGCGGAACAATTGGTTTCCCAATTCCCACCGACAGCAGTGGTACCCCAGTCTATAAAATTTTATTCAAGGTTACTTCGGGGCTGTTTGGTTGGTTGCAAAACTTTGCAAAATGTAAAAAGTTTTGCAACTTTACACTTTTCACTTGTTTGTTTCCATTTGCAAAATGCAAAAACTTTTCCAACTTACAGTTGCTACAGTTAAATTTGTGGTCATTTAATTCTCACTTTTACACTCATATTTTCTCACTTGCAGTTGCTACAGTTAAATTTGTGGTCATTTAATTCTCACTTTTACACTCATATTTTCTCACTTGCAGTTGCTACAGTTAATTTTGTGGTCATGTAACTCTCACTTGTAGTACACCAATTCAAAACAGTTACTTGATAATCAATATATAATTTAATATTTTTAAATTTAATATTTTAAATAGTGTTCAATTCTTATTTAAGTATTTAATTATTTTATATTTTTAATCTTTAATTTTTATTGTTTTTAATATTTTTTTAATATTTAATATTTTACTATTTTAATTTACTATTTTTATTTAACATTTTATTTAATATTTTATTATTTATTAATACTTATTCCATTTTTTATTATTTTATTTAGAGTAAATATTTTATTAATATAACAATATTATACTTTAATATAAAATTACTATATATTTAGTTATTTAATTTTTAATATAAAAATACTTTATTAATATCATAATATTTTATTATTATATTAATATTTATTATGTTAATATTGTAATAATAATTCAGTATAATAATACTATAATGATAATTTATTATTAAATTATAATTATATTTACTTTGTTAATTTTATATTTCTATAATATTACAATAATATTATAATAAAATTTTTACTATAATAATTTTCAAGTATTTTTAATATTATTACTATATTTTTACTATATTTATTTCTTTTAACATTTTTTAATATTTATATTTTATTAGTATTCTTAAAAATTTTATTAATGTTTTTTAGATTTTCTTAAAATTTTATATCATTTATTTAATTAATATTTAGTAATATTTTACTATTTATACTAATATTTTATTAATATTATTATTATAAATAAAATATTAAGATTATTAATTTTTTATCTCAAATTTATTAATACAATTTAATTTGCAATATTAGATTTAATTTAATAGTATTTATAATATTTAAATCACTGCTACAGTTAATTTTGTGGTCAATTTTTCCACTTTCACTTTTACATTACCAACCAAACACCGTAAAACACAAAATACTTTACCATTTACACTTTCACTTTACCAACCAAACACCGTAAAACACAATATACTTTTCCATTTACACATCACTTTATCAACCAAACACCGTAAAACACAATATATTTTCACTGCTACAGTTCACTTTTTCCATTCTCATTTTACAACTTAACGTTTTGTAACGAACCAAACAGGCCCTTCGTCCCCGCTGAGCGTTCCCTCTCCCCGAAAACTCGCACGTGTCAACTCCAGCAGTAATTGCGGCCCGAAAGGCCACAAATAAGGTCTTAATCTCCACACATCTCTATTTATTTTTTTATTGAGCTTTTTTTTTAAAAAAAAGGTCTTTCCCCATTGTGGCATCAACCTTATGTTCTTCAAATCCCAGACCTTTTTGATCTCTCGTTTTCCCTTCGTTTTTCTGATCTCTTCCCTCCTCTCTCAGCAGCAAAGCAAACACCTTGATCACAGTTTTTGTTATTCGACTTCGATTTGAGCTGTTGCATGGTACTTTTTTCCCCTCATTTTGATGCACCCTTTATTTCTATTTCTGTTGGTATTGGAATTGTCATAGAATTTTTTCTGAGCAGCATCAAAGCCGAAAGAGTTCGTTTTGCAAATCGCCTAATTTTGGACGGGAAATCCAGAAAGGAGAGATTTTTGGTATGTTTCTTGATCTCTCTTCTTTTCCTATTTTCCCCTATTTTTTTATGCGTTTAGATTACTCGATTATGTTTTGGTTATTAAAGCTGAGAGCTTTAGTAGATCGAATTGACTGAATTGTTGAGAATTTTAGTAGATCGAAAGGGAGCAGACATTAAAACCAAGTGCAAGGCCTTTTATTTTATTCGAATTTTATTATTTCTTCACTTGTTTGCCACAATGTGCAGAAGTGCTTTTAATGACTCTTTTTTTCTGTGTGGCATTTATTGAGATAATGTCTGATATGTAAATCTGAAGTTATCTCCATCGTGTAGGTAAATAAGTGGCCAGTATCCTTCATACCAGTTTCCTCATATCACCAAAATGGGTGGTGTAGTTGGAAGGAGTGACTCGATAAAACAAACTTCGGTGTCGAAGCTCGAGGCAAAGATGGTTGAAGCAATGCAGAAACGGGCATTACAAGGAACCTCCATGAAATCGTTCAACAGCATCATTTTGAAATTTCCGAAAATTGATGAGAGCCTAAGAAAGTGCAGGACGATTTTTCAGGAATTTGGTGAGTATTTTTGGTTCTGAGTAGAGAGTCCAAGGTAGCTTTGCAATCTGAGTAAGCCCCTAGCATTTGAACAAATTTTATTTGCTATTCCGTTCTGTTAGAGATTGATAGAAACTGGAAATCAAGAACGGGAATATAATCAGGTCATAATTGTTTATGTGTATAGTACTGCCTAGTATTAAGTGTTGTTGCATCTGATTGAAGACCTCACCACTTCGGAATCCAATTGTTTCGCTCAGTCACCTCTTTAAACCGTTAAAGTTGGTCTGTATATTTGAATCTAAGCTGGACATGATCTTGGGTGAAAAAGCAAGTATATCACAATATTCTGACCTGGGTGAAAAAGCAATTTTATCACAATGGTCTGACCTGAAAACATTAAGTTCTCCAGACCTAATGGACATTATGTATATACATTGTCAAGCAAATAGAATGTTCACAAGAGACCAAACACCTTTTGATTCAAGTACACCAATAACAAATGACTTATCACTTTGATGGAGATCGATTGAATTTTAAACTGCAGTTATGTGATTGCATGCTTTTTTTGGTCTACTTGTGCAGCAGTATATGCTACTATTATCTTATAGAATTACAAATATTGAATTTTCTTTTAAAAAAGGAAAAAATAAAAATGAAAAAAGAATAAACAGGATAGAACCTTCTATCTGACCTCACATTGAAAAGTGAAAACAATTAGCGCATATACTTGCCTGCTAGTAGTTGAATTTTATGTGTACAAGACAACAAAGACTCCATACAAGAACTCTGGATAGGAAGAAAACTATGTCTGCAGCACCAAACAAGTTTTGACTTCTTTTAATCTGTCTGGAATTACCACAGATAACACCGAGTGGAGATGTATTCTCTTATTACTTCTCTGTCCTATTTTTGAAGCTTCTTATATGAAGGAAGTAACTTGCCATTCTATGATGCAAGGATTGTTCATGTCCACTTTTGTAAGTGTAGAGAAATAGAAAACCCTAGAAGTAGATTGTATATTATGAAAGAGAGTTACAAGATATATATAGAGAATAAGGAGGGTATTTGGGTAAAGATAGGTAATCACCCAATAACCCAAATACTAATGACTTAACTTAACACTCCCCCTCAAGCTGGAGAATAGACATCCAACATGCTCAACTTGTTACAAAGATTAGAATACATCTGAGGTGAGGTAGCTTTGGTAAGTAAATCAATTAATTGCTCCAAAGATGGTGTGAATTGTAACATAACCACCTTCTTGGTCCAAGCATCTCTGACAAAGTGACAGTCAATCTTAATGTGTTTGGTCCTTTCATGAAACACTAGATTCTGGGCAATATAGATGGTATACTGATTATCACAATGCATAGACATTGGTCCAGGCTGTCTGAAACCAAGTTCCATCAGTAAATTTTTTTAATCACACCATTTCGCATGCTGTATGAGCCATAGCTCTATACTCAGCTTCAGTACTTGAGCGAGACACAACATCTTACTTCTTGCTCTTACAAGTTACTAATTTCTCCAAGAAAGGTGCAGTAGCCAGTAGTAGACTTTCTATCCCTCGATCACCAGTATATCCTGAATCAGAGTATCCAGAAATGTGTACATGTTCATGTTTCCTATACACCAACCCTTTCCTAGACAACTCTTGATGTAAACTAGAATACTCATCGCAGCTAACCAATGAGTCTCTTTGGGTTGATGCATGAATCTACTCAACTCCTACAACAAAAGTTATATCTGACCTAGTCACTGTAAGATAAATCAGCTTCCCAATCAATCTTCTATCTCTCCTGGATCATCAAGTGTATTACTGTCATCAAACCATAAAGCTACATTGACTTTCATTGGTGTATTAGCAGGCTTGCATCCCAAAAATTATGTTCCTCCAGAAGGTCCATAGCATACTTTCGCTGAGAAAGTACACTGTGTTGTTGATGTGCAACTTCAATTCCTAAAAAGTATTTTGGACGTCTCATTTTCTTGGTCATAAAATGATGTTTGAGATACATCTTAGTCTCCACTATTCTAGTTGTCACTACCAGTCAGCAAAATATCATCAACATGAATAGCCAGAACTACAATGCCGACCTTGTGCGTCGAACGAAGACAATGATCTGAATGATATCGGCGAAAGCCAATACCAGAAATGGTAAGACTGAACTTCTCAAACTACGGCCTTGGACTCTGCTTGAGTCCATATATAGCCTTCTTTAAACGACAAACTTTAGTTTTCCCATGAGCAATATAACCTGGAGGTTGCTTCATATGAACTTCCTTCTGAAGATCCCCATATAAGAAGGCGTTCTTTACATCCATCTGGAACAATAGTCATGACAAGTTAACAACAATAGAAAATAGAATCCTGATAGAGTTCATCCTGGCAACTAGAGAGAACGTCTCAAAATAGTCGATGCCATATGTCTGAGTATAACTTTTGGCCACGAGCATGGCCTTATATCTATCCACAGATCCATCTGGGTGGTACTTTAAAGTAAAGACCCAGCGATAACCAACAACCACCGCATCTGTTGGTTTGAAACTAACTCTCAAGTTTCTCTCAAAGTAAGAGCTTCCATCCTCTCATCCATAGCCTGTTTTTAGACTGGTACCAATAAAGCCTCTGTATAAGACTTGGGTATAAACTTAGAAGATAAAGAGAGAAAACTGGCGAAAAGTGGGGTTTAGGTGATCATAAGAGACGAAATTCAAAATAGGGTGAGAATGTAAGATCGTTTACCTTTTCGAAGGGCAATAGGAGTATCAAGATCAGAGGGAGAAGCTGGTGGTGGAGGACCGTCTTTTGGAGAGGGATTACAACACCAGTATCCTTTTTTGTTCTAGAATACCCGACAAGACACATTTTATAATCTAGGAGATAGCTTATCTAGCCCAGGAGACAGGTCCTGAACAAAACAAGTGCATCCAAAAATACGGGGAGTCATGGAGAAGGGGGTTTTGTTAGCATATAAAGACAAGAAATGGAGAACTTTTATTGAGATCAGAAGAAGGCATCTTATTAACTATATAACAAGCACTTAACACAACATCGGACTATAAATATTTCGGAACACTCATATGGATCATTAAAACATTTAGAATATGTCTATGTTTTCTTTCAGCAACTCTATTTTGTTAGGATGTATGAGAATAAAAAGTCTGATGAATAATTTTATTTTTGGAAGAAAAACTAGAGACATCTTTTTTACATACTCCCAAGACATTGTCAGTACGAAGCACATGAATGGAAGTAGAAAATTGATTTTTTTATTTCATTAAAAAGACTCAATTACACTGGACATTTCTGATATCTTTTTTAGGAGATACAACCATGTCATGCGAGAGAAATCATCAACAAAGAGAAAAAATATCTAAAACCCTTACTAAAGGTCACACGACTACGACCCCAAATATCAGAGTGAACCAACTCAAAAGTAGAACTACTACGACTATTGACTCGACTCTGAAAGGTAGCACGATGATGCTTATCAACTCACAAGGCTCACAATCTAAAAAAGAGATAGAGAACTTAAAGGAATAACGGACCATATTTTTTGTACAGAAAGATGACCCAAGCGCCAGTGCCACAGAAAAATCGGATTAGGCTAACATGCAATCAAGCCCGTAGGGGCCACTCGATCGTCCAAATAGTATATGTCTCCTCGCTTATGCCCTGAACCAATCCTCTTCCCAGTCGACAGGTCCTGAAACATACAATGAGAAGGGAAAAATATTATTTTGTAGTTATTTTGTTTAGTAAGCTGACTGATAGACAAGAAACTAAAAGGAAATCGTGGAACATAAAGGACATTAGTAAGGGTCAAAGATGGAGTAGCCTGAACTACCCCATTGCCTTGTACAGGTAAATGGGTAGCATCAACAATTTTAACCGAGGGGTAGGCAGTGGACATGTTTAAGGAAACAAACTTTTGTGTAATACCTGTCTTGTGAAATGAAGCTCCAGAGACTAATATTCAAGGATTTTGAGGAGAGGCAGTATAGGCGTGCATACCTGAAGTAGATGTATGAGTCGCTGAAAGATTATTCTGAGATAACTCTAACCGTCGAAGTTGATTATACTCCTCCTGTGCCAGTACAACAGTAGAAGATTCAGGAACAGTGGAGGAAGTGGATGAATAGTCCTGAAGAGTGCTACGCAGAGCAGAAGAATCAGACTCAAATAGCTGTGCCCACTCAGTCGACTAAATTGCTACCAATACTTCTCGGAGATGTGATTACTGCGTCCACAGTGCTTGCATTGCTAGGGTCCTTTCTCAGAGGCACTCTGTTTGCCTCCATACGTGCCCATCCTTGTCCTCCAAAATCGCAACCACGGTCACAGCCACGTCCAGAAATCATGACAAAGTGCTCGCTGGAAGGTGCAGAGGAAACAAAAGTCCAGTAGATACTCGCATAACTCTCGAGAAAGTGACAATCAACGTGAAAATACTATCTCCTCCCAGAATCTGACCCCGCACCTGGGATCGTACTGTAGGACTCAAGCCAGGTAGAAACTTTGTCACTGCGAGATCCTGACGATACCCCCTCAGTGTTGTCACATCAGTAACAACAGGTTGACGCATCTCTAACTCATCAATAAGACCTTTGAGTTCGCCATAGAACTCATGCACAGATCTATCTCTTTGTTTGAGCTCAAACAGGTGCTCATAGATCTCAAACACCCTCGAGGGATTATTCTCATTGCCATACCACCTTCAGTGTATCCCACATGTCCTTAGCAGTAGTCAGGAACATGACACCACCACTAATCTTCTCCTCCAGACTGTTGAGAAGCCATGTCATCACAAAATAATCTCTAGTAAGCCAAGTCACATACTTGGGATCTATATCAGCAGGCGGAGGCTGTAGGAGGTGAGCCAATTTGTTCGCGCCAATGATATGCGGAACACCTGCGCCCATAATAGGTAGTTGGAGCCATTCAACTTCATCGTAGTCCTTAACATTGTCTTAGAAACAAAAGTCTCAACCATCGGAGAGAAGATCATAGTGGAAGAGGAACTTGTAGCCTCAGATATAGTAGCTAGTAGATAGATCATCAGAAATTAGAAGTAGTAGCAGGAAATAGCCAGTAAACAAGAGAACCAAGCAACTTAGTTACCGGATAGAGGCATAGACAGTTAGAATTGCATCAAGGAAACAATATCTTATCTTGAAACAACTAGATCAGATGTAAAAATCTATTTTTTAAGCAGGAAACAGGTCAGATCTCACTAGAGAAGTCTTGTAGAGCATCCAAATAACCAGATCAGATGTAAAAATCTGATCTTTAAGCAATAAACAGATCATATCTCACAAGAGAAGACTTGTAGAGCATCCAAATAGCCAGATCAGATGTAAAAAAAAATCTGATTTTTGAGTAGTTATGGCCCTGTTTGAGACCTCTGGAGAAGGCAGGAGGAGGGGCGGCACCCTTTTTCAGGGTTTGAAGGGGGTGGCAACACTTGGAGAAGGGGGCGACACAACTCTTGGAGGGGGTGGCGACACTTGGAGAAGGGGCGGCACCTCTTGGAGGGGGCGGCAGCACTTGGAGAAGGGGGCGGCAACAATGTGGAGGTGATGGTGGAGGAAAAGGAAGAAGAAATTGAGGAGGAAAGAAAGAAAGGAAATGGCGGATTTGAGGATTAGGGTTTCTCTGGCTCTGATACCATGTTGAGAAATAGAAAAAAAAAAATCCTAAAAGATCATTATTCTTGATAAAAAGAGTTACAAGATACACACACACACACATATATGACACACACACACACACACACCCCCACCCACACAGACACACACACACACACATATATATGACACACACACACACATACATATATACACACACACATATACATATACATATACACACACACACACATATATAAGGAAGGTAAATGGGTAAATATGGGTAATAACCCAATTACCCAAATACTAATAACTTAACATTTTCTCTAGGAGCGAATGAGATATGGTGTTGGAGGTCTTCAATGTGAAGAAAATAGATTCGGCAGTGCGATAACGAGTTAGTGATGGTTATATTGAAGTTGAAGGCAAAGGAATGTTGATGAAGAGAAATGGAAATATGTGACAAATTTGAAGCGACAGTGGATCGGTGAGGTCGATTGAGTCATGTTCTGCTGAAAGACATTGGATGCAAGATGATGCAACCCAAGTTGGAGATGAGAAGTCTGACTAGATAAAAATTGCATGAGAAAGGGATTTGGTATGCAACTCCCTTTTGCAGTTTTTATCCCACAGTTACTGTAGCAGCTAATCATTTTTTTTTGGGCTGCTGTGGTCACTGCTTTTTAGGGCACAACATGAGTTGAGATCTTCAGGAGAATGGAGCTGGTTTTAGACTGTGGGAATTGGATTGTGGTGGAAGTCTGGGTGGGATTGAAGTAGCATTGGGATTTAGAGATTGGATCTACTTGTTTCTTGTGCCAAATGCTAAAGAGAGTTTGAAGTAAAGTAGGAACTCATAAAGATCAATCTCAATCAAATTCAATTAATACGTCATTTATCAAAACAAAGCTACTTATTCTGATTACACCACTCCATTTTATATTCTTCTCGAATTATTAGATTAAATAAGAATCTACAATCAGATCGGAGTTCACCTTATATAGAAACACAAATAAAGATAATAGATTTGCAGAATTAGTCTCTAACTCCTATTTGAAAAGAGATAAAAGAGTTAAACACGTCTGGTAACCTAACCAAAGGAAAGATAAAAACTAATCCTGTAAATCTTCAGGATTACCATTGAGCAAGCAAATCTCCAAGATAATCCATGTTATGGTGATACACTGGTCTTTATTAGAAATCATAATTCAAACAACTTTAGACACACGACACAGAGATATATGTCATAATTTCTAGGAGTGGTGTATTTCTTCATTTTCTTTGTTCATTTTACTGGAGATCAGAGCTACCTAGATTATATAGTAGGTTCTACGAACCTTGGCTCTTCCGTTCCTTCAAACAGGCAATGCAATCACATGATTTTTTTATTCTTATGGAATCTCAAGAGTACTGATGCAATGGGGAAACATTATATATATATATATATATATATATATATATATATATATATATATATATATATATATATATATATATAAAGAGAGAGAGAGAGATAACTTATGTCATTCAGGAAGGATTCGAGGCTGAATCCTTTTCACTCAAATACAACACTACGACATCCGAATGCAAGATCCATTATGTTGAAGTTGATCTACATTATTTCAAGTAACTAAAAATAAAAAATCATGTATTTTGAATACTTTTTGCCCATCCATCAAGTAGGCGCAAAATGGACGGCCGAAAATAGCATATTGCTTAGATCTACGTCTTTAGACATACAAATTCTCGACCGACCATTTCATCGTGATCTAAACACTTAAAAAGCCTCACACACCATTTTTTGTTAGATTTTAAATATTCTACACCATTAAACTAACCAACTTATTATTTTGGCCGTTCATTTTGTGCCTACTTGATGGATGGGCAAAAAGTATTCAAAATACATGATTTTTAATTTTTTAGTTATTTGAAGTAATGTAGATCAAGTTTAACGGAGTGGATCTTGCATTTGGATGTCGTAGGGTTGAATTTGAGTGGGAAGGATTCGGCCTCGAATCCTTCCGGAATGACACAATGAACGACTGAAATAATGAGTTGTTTAGTTTAACGGTGTAGAATATTTGAAATCTAACAAAAAATGGTGTGTGAGGCTTTTTAAATGTTTAGATCACGATGAAATGATCAGATCGAGAATTTGTATGTCTAAAGCCGTAGATCTAAGTAATATGTTATTTTTGGCCGACCATTTTGCGCCTACTTGATGGATGGGCAAAAAGTATTGAAATACATGATTTTTTATTTTTAGTTAGTTGAAATAATGTAGATCAACTTCAATGGAATGGATCTTGCATTTGGATGTCGTACGGTTGTATTTGAGTGGGAAGAATTCGACTTTGAATTCTTTCAGAATGACACAAGTCTATATGTGTGTGCGTGTGTCCGCGAGAGTGGCCGAATGATAAGCTACTTGATTTGCTCCCAAGCGGGTGCTGGTTCGAATCCCGCCCTCAACGACATAGTCTGGAGGGCTTGTTGACCACTAAGTTTCCGTAGGATAAGGGTGGGACGCTTTTGGGATACCCTGAAATTTACTTTCCAATATATATGTGTGTGTGTTTGTGTCCCCAAGGTGGCCTAGTGACAAGTCATTGGGTTTGCTTCCCAAATGACTTGGGTTCAAGGCTCTTGGCGGTCATATTTAGCCCTTCGCCCCCGGGCTTCGACTCGCGATTTACCTTGTTCCGTGGTGGGAAAACTCCCTGGGCGGGGGCTACGGGACCCGTGGGATTAGTCGGGGTCACACTTGTTGTTTGCGTTGTGCGTCCAGCATACCCTGACAGATTTCATATATATATATATATATATATATATATATATATATATATATATATATATATATAGAGAGAGAGAGAGAGAGAGAGAGAGAGACTTGTGTCCTTCCAAAAGGATTTGAGCCCGGATCCTACCCACTCAAATTCAACCCTCCGACATTCGAATACAAGATCCACTCCGTTGAAGTTGATCTATATTATTTCCAATATCTATAAACCAAAAATCAAGTGTTTTGAATACTTTTGGCCCATCCATCAAGTAGGAGAAAAACATACGGCATAAATAGTGAGTTGGTTAGTTTAACTGTGTAGAACATTTGAAACCTAACAAAAATTGGTTTGTAGGGGGTTTTAAATGTTTAGATCATAATGAAATGGTCGGATTGAGAATTTGTATGTCTAAAGATATAGATCTAACTAACTCACTACTTTCGACCGTCCATTTTGCGTCGCTTGATGGATGAGCAAAAAATATTAAAAACAATCGATTTTTGGTTTATAGATACTTGAAATAATATAGATCAACTTCAACGAAGTGGATCTTGTATTCGAATATCGGAGTGTTGAATTTGAGTGGGAAGGATCCGGGCTCAAATCCTTTTGGAAGGACACAAGTCTCTCTCTCTCTCTCTCTCTCTCTCTCTCTCTCTCTCTCTCTCTCTCTCTCTCTCTCTCTCTCTTTTTATATATGTGTGTGTGTGTGTGTGTGTGTGTTGTGGCATGGGGGATGGAAGATTCCTAACCTTATCAACCTAATGCAAATAAGATTACGAACCCATAATCCAGTCCTCATATCCACATTGTCTCATGAATAGCAACTACATCACCATTCCAAACATTGGTTTAGTTTTAAATGCTACAAATATCACCCCTTTTTTCCTTGTTTGTTTTCTGAAGTTGTATTGTAGAATATTCAATAGAATTTTACTTGTTTTTTGATAGATATTTTAGAATAGTAGAAATATTCTTGTTTTTTTGGTGTTTTACATTCATCAATCTAACTACCTTTACTCCTGATATGGTGTTAGCTGGATTAGTCAACTGCAGATTTTGCTCAAAGCCGAATTGTAAAAAGCATTTGACTTCTGGGTCTCTTGCATTGAACTTTCCATGTTCTTCGAGGATATTACAAGCGTTTCCTGGAATATTACTTTTCATTGATGTTTTTTTGTTGACTAGGTTTTTTTTTTTTTCACTTCCACCATTGTGGCTGAGGCTATCATGAGACGTCGAACAAGTTAACATGAATTATATGTTCATCCAAGTTATGGTGCATACTAGATCATTAAGTTTGGGGAACTATATAGTCTGTCTAGGATTTGGCTAGTTGATGGGGAATGGATCTATGTTCAGTTGGGCTGATAGAAGTTTCTGCCATGAAGAGGTGGCCTGCATAGACAACCAGGTCTTTTTTTTTTTTTTTTGGTTTTTTTTTTTTTGGCGGGGTGGGGGGGGGGGGGGGGAGGGGTTAGGATGTTTCACCAGTCCAATAACCTCTGATACCCAAATCTACTAGAGCTGTAATGTAGGGATAATTATATAGAGAATTGGATAAACCTGTAGCACTTGGGATTAACACCTTACATGTAGTCTGACCAAGGGGTATTTTAGTAATTGGTGGGTTGAGTTTAGGTTTTTGAATGGGTGTTATTAGTGTGGGCTTGGGATCTTGGTGATGGTTTGGGCCTGAGCAGGCTAGCTGAACCATTCTCATTTTCTGTTGTTTAGATGCAGATTATTTGTGACTGGGCTAATTGGGCTATACCTGTATGATATAAACATAAATATATAGCATGTGGAAAGGCTATTCATTTCACTCTTCTTGAAATATGACTGCATTGCCTATTGTAAACCTTGTTATTTCTCCCTTGTCTAGACTCTATTTTTGACGTTGAACATTTTGCAGGGTTGCTTCTTAGTTCTAAGAGTTCAAACTTTGAACTGACGGCCAGAAACTTTGTTGTCCACCAGGCAACCATCTGGGTTTTGGACTCTTGCCTATGGACTGTCTCCATTAACACATAAAAGTTCGATGTTGGGATGAGAGCTGGTCATAAACATATAGTCAGTCCTTCTATGTAGTCTTGCCTTAATATTGGGCTGCATGGGACTGACCACTCGAAAAAGATTAGAATGATGAAGAAGAAAGTACCAATGCCAAATTGATTTGATTCTTTTAGTTTTTTTTTTTTCTTCTGTCTAATTTTACAGTCAAAATCTAACAGCAAAAATGAATTGCTTAATTGTCACATGGTCACTTGTTATCCAGTCAGACACAAGCTGTTTTGGAGTAAAGAGCCCACTGCCGTTAGTAGTGGATGCATGCAGATACTCAATATAGCAGTTTTGGTTTCACATATGAGAGTTTTCATCAGCTCATTGAAGGAATAAACTTGGGTTATGTACACCAGAAATATATCTGATGGACATGTCGTATCTGTTAAGCCGTAGAATATCCTTTTTTGTTCATTTTTCTTAACAGCTGACATAATTTTTTAATATACTGGCAGATGAAGATTCCAATGGTACAATAGATCGGGAAGAACTGAATCATTGTTTCCAGAAGCTGGAAGTCAATTTTTCAGAAGAAGAGATCAGTGCTCTCTTTGAGGCATGTGATATAAATGAAGACATGGGAATGAAATTTAATGAGTTCATTGTCCTTCTCTGCCTGGTTTATCTTCTCAAGGAACCGGCCGCTGAAGGAGCAGTATCCTTGATACTAATCGTTGTATGCAATTTACTAGTCATATCTCATGAGGCATGTGTACAAGAATAATATCAGGGTAGAATTTAATTTAATTAACTTGTCAAATATATTAAATATCATTTTTAGGAAGTTTTTGGACATATATACTTACCATAAGTGTCATCCCTTGAATTTATTCATAAGCATTTGCAAATCATTCACAACTTATTTGCCATATGTGTATTGCCAAATATGCTAGTTTAATTTTTATTTAACAAACCCAGACCCAAAAATAGGGTGAGTGATGTTCTCTCTGTGCATAAGTTTCTACATATTTCATTGCATCTTCAGAAAATAAAGTGGTTGTGCATGAGGTTGAGGAGGAGAGAGGTTAGGTTGGCAATTAGAGGTCCTGGTAGAAAGAAGTAATAAATAACTTCTAGTTTGTTAAATATAATATGATGAAATTCTGTACAGGGGCTTGTATTATTACTAGAAGGTGCGAGTTAAGTATTTTTAAGAGACTCTTTATGAGGCAGGGAGGGAGTTATGAAATTATGTGAGGGATTTGTGTAATTTTAATAATTCTATGAAATTTTGTAATTTTTTTTGTAGGTGTGAATTTAAGTCTTTTTAATAGAGTACTATGAGAAAGAGAAGTCTTTTAAGAGACTTAGAGAGAGAGAGAGAGAGAGAGAGAGAGAGAGAGAGAGAGAGAGAGAGATCTACGTTTAGTGTGGTGCTAGTTATAGTTCTTGATCCAACGAGCTTTTCACTTGGATAGATGGCATGGGCATCAAGTATTAGGTATCCAGGAGTGTGCTACATGGGAAGACATCTGAACATGCCTAGTTTTGTGGGTGCGCAAGAAAATTTCTATCTTTGTGAACCAAATGGATAATCAAGCTTTGTAATTGGTCCATGATTCGAAGGAAATTCAGACCTCATCCAATCTTCATTTGACATTTTCATTTAAAAGCACCGCCACTGCAATGCCAAATGGAATGGTGCTACAAGCAACAAGAGCAACAAAACCTTTACCCAATTTTTTGGGATTGCAAAGGATTCACAATATCATCATAGTTGTATAACTTGATCTGACATCGGATATCCTCAAGGCTCTGGTCCACCAAAAATAAAAAAATTCATGATTACACTTAGTTTAAAATTTATGCTCAAAGCTTAGGAACCATGTTTTGAATAGATAAGTGTCTCATTTGTTGTTATGCTGTAAGCTCCCGACTATTTATCTTGTTATATATGTGAGGTTGATTTCTACATAACAGAAAATTTGTCGTGACAAGTGATTTATATATCTTCCCGCACTGTACTAGAAGTAGGATGCAGGGGAATGAGAAATGATTCCAATTAGGAAATATGCCGATATTGTATCCTACTATTTCTTTGTGTACAGAAGAAAACTAATGGAAGTTTGGTAGAGAGAATGACAGCAACGATGCAACCCATACCTTTTAATATAGTATAAATTTGTTTTTATTTTAATATTGGAATATAATGGCATTAAAGACGTGTGAGTCTGACCCTTTACTGATGGAGTGTTTGTTATATGAATTTATTATACCCTGTATTTTAGGTGTATCTAAATAACTGTTGTTTCTATTTCATCATAAATGGGATTTTGAAGACTTAAACTATTACCACAGGAGATATGTAGACTGTGTAAATTATGGACTACTACGTGGTTATAAAATACCTATGGAATTGAAGGAAAATGCTTAAGATGCCTACAAGACCAACATTGCTTTATGGGACAGAAATTGGGCAATTAAGAACACATGGAAAAAAAATGAGTGCACCAGATATGAGAATGTTGAGATGGGTGATGAAAGATGAAATAGGATAAGAAATGAGTGATTTTGGGAGAAGTTAAGAGGTTAAAATGGGTAAGAACCAATTGAATGGTATGGGCATGTGGAACGGGGCCAAAAAGTGTGCATTTAGAAGCAATAGGAATATAAGATTGTAGTTAGTAGAGAAATAACTAGACATGGGGCTAAATGAGAATGGATGGAGGCAATTAAAAAGGATTTTGTAGCTATTAATTCAGCCCTGGACCTTAAAGGAGCAGAATGGAAGAAAGGGGTTAATGCGGCTGTCCTAAAAGTTTGGAACAGGTCTTTGTTGTTGTTGTTGTTGTTGTTTGTTGCAGTGCTAGCATGAAAGTTAGATACTTCCTCCTGTAAGGATGGATAGTTGGAGTGTACGTGAACACCTGCTTGTTGCGACTAAAATCATAGATATTTCTTTAAAAATACTGACCATCTGATCTTACATATCTATTATTTCATATACATGATTCTAGGAAAAATGATTGCATTTGTAGAAAGAGGTTCATCCTATTGAGGATAAAATGAGGGAGAATTGATTGAGATGGCATGGACATTTGTGCATTTGCAACACTGGCCAATAGGTGTGCCAATTTTGAAAAGTGATAGGATCATAAATTCATAGTTAATGGTGCAATGAGAACTAGAAGAAGGCCTAAACAATCTTAGATAGAGACAATTAAGAAGGATATGTTAATTGTTCATGTTAGTGAGGAGACACAACCTTAATAGAACTAAATTGAATAAAATGATTCATGTAGCCGCTCTAGTATTTCTATATTTGTTCCAGTGTTGCATGACCTTTCCTTTTCTTGTTTAGTTTCTTTACTTGCAATTAAGTATGTATTTTGATCAGGAATTCTGATTTTGCTGCATATCACAATGAAATTTAAATAAGTACATGGGAGTGTGTTTAGGACATTTAATGACAGGACGATCATATAGAAGCTGATGATTTTTTTTCTAAAAAGGCTATCTGAGATATACTGCTAAAGCCACAGAAATATCTAAAAGTTTGGAATCAGTGGTGAAAAAGGGAGTTGATAATTTTCTTGTTTGAAAGAAGTTACCACCCTGAAATAGAAAAAAATGTATTTCGTGGGATCTAGAAAGCCCAAATCACAAAGGTTGAGTGAGGCTCATTAGGCATGCTGCTGTCTCATATGCTAGTAAAGAGACAAATGATGCGAGAGTTCACCTTGCAGTGCCTGCCTCTTTTCTTGTTCTTTGAACTAGATTTTAGTTTTTGTTTGTAAAGTATATTTCTTGCATTCTTTTTTTCACTAACAAAAAACACTAATTACTGTTTCAAAATTTTTTGACTCGTATCTACTAATTTCGTTCTTTTCTTTATTTGTTATTTCATCAATGCAACAGTTGCTACCTGCTGTGATAATTTCTAGGCTACATTTGTAGGTCACTGAATTATCTGTATCTCGTGTGCTTCCTTGACCTGATTGGTAGAAATCTAGGATGGGATTACCAGATCTTGAAGCAACTTTTGAAACTTTGGTTAATGCTTTTGTCTTCTTGGACAAGAATAGGGATGGATATGTTAGCAAGAGTGAGATGGTACATGCTATTAATGAGACTACTTCAGGTGAACGTTCGTCAGGGCGGATAGCCATGAAAAGATTTGGTTAGTCCTCTTATCTCTTTCTGATGCATGAACATCAATGCATACACACATTTCTTTAGAGCATCTTTGCATCCTCATTCATATGCATTAGAGATTACTGGAAACTGCACAACTTTGGAAATCAAAGAAACATGTTGGACTGCTGGGATCTTATTTTCCCTTGACTTCTCCTAGACTCATAGTCTTAAAATGTTGTGGATCTGCCATGTTGAGTAGGCCAAGGATAATGTAAATATTTTCCATTGCATGCCATGTTTCCCTTTTAGTTCTGGTGCAATTCATTGGATTTGGCTTAGTCCACAGGTTTGCAAATGCTCTTTGAAGCCCATGCTATCATATCTGATTGCAATGTCCAATGCCTCCTAGAAAACATATATTTCTAATTTAGGTATGGTGGACTATGATGAAGGATTCATCCATGATCACTGTTATAAAATGTGGTTTTGTTATGCATGCGGTCTAGCAATGCATAACACATAATCAATTTTTAATATATAATTATATATATTCATGCGGTTTTGTTATGTGGAATTTCATGAGTATGAAGTTTTAATATATAATTATATATATTATACATATTAAATGTTGAAAAATGCTTAAAAAATATGGAAAAACAGACACATTATAAGCTTCTTAAAAGGTTTCTACAAATGAATAAACCTATGAAGTTGTGAAAATTAACAGTATAAACTATTGTAATGAAAATAAGTTATACACAACATTAAACTCTCAATAACAGAACAATCACAAACCAATATGAACAAGTCTACGTAATAAAAAAGAAGTTGAAGGACTTGTATCTTCTTATAATCACATTAGCAATCCAATTTCTAGTACATAAACACAAATTAGAGAACTTAAATTCAAATAGGAGAAAAAAATGTGAGTCAACAAATCAATCAAAGTATCAAACTAAGTGAAATTCATAAAAGTGAAATCTTTAACTTAAACTATTTGAAGAAAGCAATAAACACGTAATCACTACTTAATAATTCGTCGTCATTCATAAATTATCATTCATCTCAGCATTAGTGAGCAAAGAGACTGCATAACACATTTATCATCAATTATCATAATCAAGACAAAATAACTACTAACCATTTAAATGGTCCACCTCACATGCAAGTTTATTTATTTTGGTGAGCATAAACTATGTGAAACCTGTGTGTGCAACTGCATCGACCCGTGAATGCGGGCACATAAACTCTAGGACATGCATACACGGGGTGTTCATTCTTTTGGAGCATAATGCGATGTGCGTGCAATCAGAGGCCACATGCATTTATGCGGCCGCATAAACCTTGTTTACAACATTGTCGATGGAGTTTTGAAGTTAATTCTTGAACATACTAGTACATTGCAGTGATATAAATTCTCGATAGCCGTCATTTGTTTCGTTTATGAGCAAACCTCATGTCAGTAGCTCCTATTAGATACTGGAGAGCTTAATTTCAAATTTAAGCATCCTAGTTTGTCCGATATTATATTTGATATCATATCAACCGCATATGATTAACCTGAAGACGTACACAGCGAGGTTGTTAGGACTAAGTTAGATAAGGGGGGAATTGTCTTGATATGCAAAAGACCTACAACAGGATGTGTATGTTATTGCTTAGTAATTTGTACAAGCCCCAACTTTGTTTGATTACAACTCTCTTTGATTTATCATTGTTTTTTTTTTGTTTTTAACAGAAGAGATGGATTGGGATAAAAATGGAACAGTGACCTTCAAGGAGTTTCTTTTTGCTTTTACTCGTTGGGTGGGGATTGATGAAAACGAAGACGAAGAATGAGTTGCATGAATCCTGCTGGTTTTCCCTTCGCTGCGACATTTGTAAATTTGGTCATTTGGAAGCATGACAATCAACCGAAGCACATCCCCTCGAAGGTAATGCGTCTTTGTTTTGCAATAACTGCAAATTGGGATTCAAAACTGAAATTCAATCAATCTATTCCCTACACGGGGGACTGTATCATGTAAATAGACCCGAGCAAAGCTCTTAAGCTACTTGATGAAGAACCAGAGAGTCTCAAAGTAGTAGAACAAGTGTGTTTATGCTTATAAATCCTCTTGTGGAGGGTGTATTGCTTTTGCCTTGAACTTATGAATATTTGAGCAGTTGCTTTAATTATAAAACTTGCAGCAAATTATGTGAGAGGCATTGTTGATCCAAGAGGCCATAACTTCGAAACGAGGATTCTGTATTTCTCATTTCGAATCCATTTGTGGAATTGGATCTATATATTTCATAAAGTTGTTGTTGGTGTCACTGCCATCAATGTTTCTTATGTATCAATGCACAGAAATAAACGTATCTTCGTTCTTCCAATTCCTTCTTGTCTTTCTTGCAGATCATTCTGTATGTTGAGAATTATTTTGTGTTTGTCAGGTTACAAATAAAATTCCCTCTATATACTACTCATTTCTTACATTTCCATAAAAATTTCTAAATTTGCCTCAACAGTGTTTTAATACAACCTCGACATGCACACACGCGTACATATACATGCGTATTTCCCAAGCTACACGTTCTACATCCGTATCACGCATCGTATTCTGCTTTCGTGTCCTGTAACATGGGATAGAAATCACAGAGCAATAAGAATGGAGACAATGAGAACAGAGTTACACCACAACACAATCAACTAATTTCATGGTGACAGTTTCATGACCAAAGATTTTTGCTTCCATTGCTGCAATATACTCCAAGTGATGGCCAGTAATGCAATACTGATACTAAAAACAGATTCAGATTGCTACCTGAACATCTATAAATAGTACAAAGTATAAAAGCTGCAGGTTATGCATATAACTTACCCATTCCCATCCCATCAACAATTACACATCTCTGGGTAAAACAAGTTTGTCCTCCAAGCATAACCACCACCTAAATCCGGTCAGAAAATCACAATACATCATTTCCTGCGCTGGTCAATCAGCATCCCCTACTGAAGTGCCTGACGAATCGAGGTGCCCCCCGCACCTGCTGGGAAAATGGAGCACGGTTGCTGGAACTCCGAGCCTGAGCTCGACTCCAGTATATGATGGGCAAACACCAGCTCACCCTTCACCTGCCCTGATCTACCACTGCCGTTGCTCCTCCTCCGCTGCCTCTTTACAGGTCGCTCGTGCATTGGGCTCTCTGAACGTCGCGGGCACTGGCGTCCGGGGTCAGCGGCTCATGACAAGAGGTGAAGGACTCGTCACGAGAAAAGCCCTCCAGCGGTGGCAGCAGCGGGCTTGTCCTGGAGGGGTGATTCAGAAGTTGGGGCGGGGGTTGAGGGGTCCGTCTTCTCGGTAGAGTCCAGGCGGTGGTTGATGCCTGTGCTGGATACGGGAGCAGGTACACCACTCAGGCTCGGAGTCTCGGCAAGCACACCGCTGATTCTCTCCTGCTCTTCAATGATCTTCTTGAGATACTTGCCTTGAGCTTCTATCCTTAGTTGCAGTTGTCTTTGAACCTACAGACAGTTCCAGGCTAGGGTTATCTGGACACTGATGTGATTGCGATAATACGGAGTATGATATGACACAGAAGATAGCATCAAAACAATTCAAACTTCTTGAAAGTTAACAGAACAAAAAATAAACATGTTCGAGGAAACTAAAAGTAACAGCATCATTTAAGCTTTTACCATCAACATGTGAGGCTTAATGGTATAGCCGGAGACTGGGTTATGAGAGGTCCTGGTTCAAGCCCAAGCTATGGCCTCTGTAAAACTTTTTTTAAAAAAAAAAACAGTTAAGCTTAATTTTAAATTTTGCGAGTGATGAGTAGTTCAACAGCATGGAGTAATTGATTAAAAAGGCCAACTTTTAAGAACATGAACTTCCACTTCTTTTCCTAAAAACAAAAAAAAAAAAAACTATCATGAACTTCCTCATTATGCAAAACTACCATTAATTTTCCATTTATTTAAAAAATAAATGACTATCGCCTTTTCTTAGAAACACTACCATCTGTTACCCCTTAGGTGCTACATAGACACGACTTCTTATGAATGAAGACGCTTTTATTTTAATTTTGAGTTAAAAAAATTATAGGAAAACAAAGAAAAATAATACATAAATTATTTCTCCCAAATTTTATTAAAAATTGTTTTCCTTAGAGTTATTATACTATTAAAGATGGAAATCACTATTTATTTAACTAGTAACAGTAAAATATATTTCTCATAAAAATTTCTCAAACCCACTAATAACTATTTCCTGATTAGTTTTAATAAATTATTAACTATAAATATATTTGACTAGATTTTAATATAAAACCATTAAGAACAAATTTTTTGTCATTTGATATTAGTAATAAGAATATTTTAATCATCAATAATATTTTTAGATCACTATAAGTATAATAAAAGCATGGGTTAAAATATTAGCCGATTCCGATACATATCAAATCAAATTCTAGCTTATTTGCTGAAAATCATAATCAGCGACTCAGCATTAATATTGTTGAAACCTTATGGGTACCGATTGATATCATTGTCCTATCGGTCAAAATTAACATATACGAGCCCATACCAAACAAAATTAATGATGCCCACTATCTTTTTTTTCCAACTTTTTAAAAGCATAAAACCCCCTGCACTATCATGATTCCGTTAAAAAAACCCTTGTACTATTGAAATGGGTAGAAAATCCTCCGACAATATCAAATTGAGCAGAAAATACTCATGTACTATTGTAATATTTTACAATTTCTATCTATTTTAAGATAATAGATGGGGAATTTTACCATATCTTAATTAGTACAAGTACATCTTTACTAAATTCAATAAACACGCAAATTTATTGTCATATTTTACAATAGTGTAGGATATATTTGCTGAATTTGATAGTAACGGGGGTTTCTGCCCATTTCAATAGTATATAGTTTTTATGAAACTATGATAGTGAGGGGTTGTATGCAATTTAACCTTTTTATAATGAAAAAAAGGGAAATTGCAGAATATTCTCGCTATCCCCAGCAAGGACAACTCCGACTACCCCCACATGTGAGTCTAATCCTCTAAACTCCCTTCCTTTGGGTGCCCATCAGGCCTAATCTCCCGACAACCCATGGGCTTACAATTAATTCAAAGGCAACAACTAATTTAATTAATCACACGTGTAGTACTTGGGCCTAATCCACTGAGAGATCAATCTAACTTTGCCTTAAGTGACTAACCCACTTGCACCAAGGGACCAGTGAAAAAGGTTAAAAGGTCTACTTACATTAAGTGTTCACCCTCATTTTTCAATTCAAATAATCATTGATTATTAATATACATATCAACTATCAGAGCAATTTTTTCATGTCTGAGAAAAGTCTTACACTGCGTCTTGTCTGTCCTATCATCCACCTCCCTCTGCTCAACTCCAGCTACCCTTCCATCCCCCCTCTTCCTTCCCTGCGAAAGACCCCCTCAAAATAGACCTGAAGCTGTTGGTTCCACCCTTGATCCATTTCTGTTCCTCTTTTCCACCCTTTAAGCACTCAAGTAGAAGTTTCTTCAAAGGTTAATTATTTTTTTCTACAAAAACTCCTACCACTTCCCTTCTCTGTGATTTTTTTTTTTTTTGGCACAAATCCTCAGTCTTGTAAATGCTCTCTTTCTCTGTGAGTATATGAATTATGGAGGGGATTGATAGCACTGGGGTCCATTTATAGAGCAAAAACAGCTTAGAGTTCCCTTGAATTCTATGTAAGCCTATAAATTGTTGGGAGATAAGGCTTGATGGATACCGAAAGGAAGTTTAGAAGATTAGACAGGCAAACTTGATGGTTGTAATTGTCCTTGCGGGAGACACAGAATCCTTCGAAGTTTTCCTTATTCTTTCTTTTATAATTTTAGGAACAAACAGGTGGTCGTCATCAATTTTATTTGATATCTGCTAATTTTAACTTGTATTGATCAATTTCAACCGATATGACAATGATATCAACCAATACACATAAGATTCAACAATATTAGTGATGTGTCGCTGATTTTATTGCAATGGCCAATACCTATCAGGTAAAGCCAAAAAGCAATATGATATGACTGATATGTAGGGGAATCAACTAATATTTCAACCCATGGTTTAGTCAGCTTAACTGAGAGGGCGTCAACCGCAGTGATAACGCTGTGGGAAATCATAGTTTATGGTAGTTTTCTAAAAAGGTGGTGAAAGTTTATGGTAGTTTCTTAAAGTCTAGTAAATTAAAAGAACCGCAACAAAAAATCACAAACAATTATAACAAAATAGTTTCTAGAATAAAATTATTTATTCACAACCCAACCCTGTGATTAGGGAACTATAAAAGTTCTTTGCACTTAGTAACTTGAAAATTGTGGAAACGGCCTTTAGCTTAAAAATGTTGAGTGTTTTTATTCATTTTACAGTCTATAAGAGGAAGAACCATAAAAAGTACTTTCATGACTCTAGATCAATGGAAGGCTTTAGTATCAATGAAATGCTTAATTAAGCATCGCATGGGAATTGAGAAACATCATGATCACTGGTTGTTGTTTAGCCCAATGACGTGTATTTATAGTAACTCTGGACAAATTCATAAACTGTATCCATGAGACAAAAGAGCATCGCTACACAACTTACAGTACTAAATGAATTTGTACCTAAATCCTGAGTTCAAGTTATTGCTTCCCATACCAATAAGAAATAAGATCTAGTGCATGGAAGGAAGTTACAATGAACTGGATGTTTTTATTGTGACCATACACCCAGCAGAGGAGGCAAGCTCTCAAACAGAAGATTTTGTGGAATTATGAGGACTGTTATTAGACTATTGGTTCCTAATCTAGAGCAATAAAAACATAACATGCAATGCGCATTTATGCAACACAAACCCTCAGGAGACTGACTTCTCCAGTGGCAAAATGGAAATAAGCAATAACAGGCAAATGAATTTATATGATAACGCAAACAAAGACAATAATCCAGAGCTCCAGATCCAGACAAGATGAAAATAATCAGGCAGGTTTATTAGGCTTCCAGTATCACTTGCATCTATCTCTATGGTGGCAAAAGTCACCTTGCAGAATTGTTAGTTGATAAATTTGGTATGGCTACCATAAATGACAATCCTTAGAATAGGATTATGTGAATGAATTGGATGCCACTTGTATCATAAAAATAGCAGCAGATCCAACAATTCTACCTTGAAGATCAACAAATTGATCGAATAGATCTGACTACCTTGCATGATATATGATTGACAGAGCTAGTGATTGTCAACATTGTTAGGAGAGGTCACTTGATACAGAAACTGTTTGCAACTTAATAAACCAAAGCTACAGAACAGGACATAGGATCAGCTCTGAGTCCTCTAGACTTGATGGAACTATGAGAACAAGAAAAGGAAAAAGCATATCAAACTGAGTCTCCTAAAATTTGAAAAAGAATAGAAAAATATTCTATTATTGCATTACAAAGACCCCTAATAATTAAAAGAACCATAGATTTGTTATTGTCCCATAGAAGCAAGAGGAGAAAGAAGAGGATGGTAGAATCTTCTTACTTCAAATGATGTGTCCCTGGTGTTGCGCGCGGGAGGCAACAACCAATAGAGGATCCAATCGATCTCAATCACAGAAAGAACAATGAAATCAAACCACGAAGAACAAACAATCGCAAAAAACAAGATCTAACGAGGTTCGGGCAAAGTGCCTACGTCCTCGGGGCAATCAATGGGGAGATTTTGTATTAGGGAAGATGATTACAATGGCTTTGCCTCTTTCAGTACAAGAGAGCCCTAAGCCTTTCTATTTTCGCAGGTTAGAAACCCTAGAACAGCCCAAAATACTATTTATACTCGCTGCTCCGCAATTTGCGGAGCAGCAGATTTTTGCCCAAACCCGTCGATCGGTCGACCGGACCGGTCGACCGATACACACTGAGAGGATTAATCTCTCCAGGTCGGTCGACCGGGACGGTCGACCGATTTTTCCCGTGACTTTTGAGCTTCCTGTCGGTCGACCGGAACGGTCGACCGATTCTTCCCGTAAGCTGGCTCCTCTAGAGCGGTCGACCGGACCGGTCGACCGCCTGACCCCTGTGCACGTTGTGCACGTCGGTCGACCGGACCGGTCGACCGACCTCTGCCAGAACTGCTGCTGCTGCTGGTTTCTGCTGCTGTCTTCTTCGGCTTTTGTCGTCGACTTCCTCGGCGATCTTTGACAGCACATCACTTCCTCTAATAGTATCTCTCCTCCAACAATTCTCCACCTCGGTGAAGATTTTCAAATCTGAGCCGAATTCCGAATTCCGACTCGATAGTGGCTGCACCAAACCGGTTGCCTACGTACCCCTTGCCCAAGGGATCAAGCCGTCCGTAGTTCACTCCAATGAGCTTCAGCGAGCTCAGTTCACCTGAAGGACATGGAGCAAGTCTTTGCAGTGTGCAAACTTCACTCCCGTCACCACCTTTGTAAGCATATCGGCCGGATTCTCCGAAGTATGAATCTTCAACAAGTTGATGTCACCTTCCTCCAGAATCTCCCGAACAAAGTGGTACCTGACATCGATATGCTTCGTCCTTGCGTGATAGACCTGGTTCCTTGCCAAGTAGATGGCACTCATGCTGTCACAGTTTATCTTCAATATATCCTGTTCCACGCCCAGATCATCAAGCAAACCCTGAAGCCAAATAGCCTCCTTCATGGCCTCTGTCAAAGCCATATACTCCGCCTCTGTAGTCGACAACGCAACTGTGGACTGAAGTGTGGAGCACCAACTCACCGGTGCCTGTGAGAATGTGAAGACATATCCCGTAGTCGACCGGCGTTTGTCAAGGTCACCTGCATAGTCCGAATCCACATAGCCTATGCATTCTTGCTTCCCGGTGTTGTCCTTCTCAAATACGAGGCCTACATCAACAGTACCCTTGATGTATCTCAGGATCCACTTCACAGCTTCCCAATGACCCTGACCTGGATCATGCATATATCTGCTCACCATGGAGACTGCCTGTGATAGATCTGGCCTTGTACATACCATCGCATACATCAAGCTACCCACGGCATTGGCATATGGAACATGAGACATATGCTCACGTTCTTGAACACTCCTTGGAGACATCTTCGCTGACAACTTGAAGTGCGGCGCCATTGGTGTACTAACAGTCTTAGTATCTTTCCCGATATTAAACCTCTGCAGTACCTTCTCCAGATAGCCCTTCTGAGTCAAGCTTATCCTGCCAGCATCCCTGTCCCTTGTGATCTCCATGCCCAATACTTTTCTTGCTTCCCCCAGGTCCTTCATCTCGAACTCGGACGATAACGTCTTCTTCAGAGAATCAATAGCAGATCTTGACCTAGAAGCAATCAGCATATCATCTACGTAGAGCAGTAGATAGATATACTCCCCTGAAGGTAACTTGTTGTAGTACACACATGGATCGAAGTGGCTTCGTGTGTACTTCTTCTTCCTGATGAAGCTGTCAAATCGCTTGTACCACTGTCTAGGAGACTGCTTCAAACCGTACATCGATTTCTTCAGCTTACATACCAACTCCTCTTTCCCTGCAGCTTTGTAACATGTGGGCTGATTCATGTAGATCTCCTCCTCAAGATCGCCGTAGAGAAAGGCGGTCTTCACATCAAGTTGGTCAAGGTCCAACTCATCCTGCGCCACCAAAGCCAATAGAATCCGAATAGACGAGTGCTTCACTACCGGGAGAACACCTCGTTGTAGTCGATTCCTTCTCTCTGTGCGTAGCCTTTAGCCACCAGCCTTGCCTTGTAGCGCACTTTATCTTCTTGGAGGGATCCCTGCTTCTTAGCAAATACCCACTTGCACCCTATGGCCCTCTTCCCCTTTGGCAACTTGGTAAGTTCCCATGTGTTGTTCTTATAAAGAGATTGCATCTCTTCATCCATGGCCCCTTTCCATAACTCAGCTTCTGAACTGATTTCAGCTTCCCTGAAAGTAGATGGAATCGCCTCTTCAACAACTGGAAGTGCATGTGCAATAACCATATCGGTGGTGAGCCAGCCAGGTCTCCTAGCATTCCTTCTTGGTCTTTCAACTGCAGTGGAGTCTGGAACAGTACCCCTGACCTGTTCCTGATCCTCTTCAACAACTTCAGCATCTTCTTCTGCAACTTGATCACCTCCCTGTGTCACCTCAGGAATGATCCTCACTGATACTGAATCTTCTAGAGATGGTGGATTTGCATCACTCTCCACCTGCTGCAATAGCTCATTGGTCTTACTAGTCTCCACCTGCTGGGAGACCGTAGGCTTCATCATCGAGGCCTCATCAAATGTGACATCCCTGCTGACTATGAATTTGTTGTCCTGTTGGTCCCAGATCTTGAACCCCTTGGTTCCTCGCTTGAAGCCAACAAACACCCCTTTCTTTGCTCTCGGATCCAATTTGTCTTCTTTGACATGATAGTAGGCTGGACATCCAAATACCCGGAGCATATCATAATCTTCAGCAGCTTTACCAGACCAAGCTTCAAGAGGTGTCTTCCCCCCTATTGCAGACGACGGCAACCTATTGACGAGGTGGCATGCATATCCCAAAGCTTCAGCCCAGAACTTCTTTGGCAATCCTGCATTGGACAACATACACCGAACCTTCTCTAGCAAAGTCCGGTTCATCCTCTCAGCCACCCCATTCTGTTGCGGAGTCTCTCTCACTGTGAAGTGCCTCTCTATGCCCTCATCAAGACATAGCTTTTGGAAAGGGTCTGATATGTACTCTCCTCCATTATCAGAACGGAGAACCTTGACCTTCCTTCCCGTGCTTCTCTCCAAGTTAGCCTTCCACTTCACAAACAATTCTAGGACTTCATTCTTGTGTCGCATGGTGTACACCCAGCAGCGCCTAGAATAGTCATCGATGAACGACACAAAATAGTGGTTTCCCCCAATTGATGCAGTCTTGGTGGGTCCCCATACATCTGTATGAACATAATCAAGAATGCCTTCGGTGCAGTGTGAAGCCGTGCCAAACTTCACCTTCGTCTTCTTGCCTATGATGCAATGTTCACACAGATCCAGCTTGCAGGTCTCTGCACCCTTCAGCAGCCCCTTTCTTACAAGAGCTTGCAATGATTTCTCCCCTGCGTGTCCCAGCCTCATGTGCCACAGCCGGGTCGAGTCTTCCTTCTGACTGGTAGAAGCTGCCACCTGCCCTGTCACTGTACTACCCTTCAAGTAATACAAATTGTTCCGGCGGTCGGCCTTCAACACCACCATTGAGCCCTTTGTCATTTTAAGAACACCTTCTTTAATAGACACACTGAGCCCCAATGATTCCAAAGCAACCACAGAGATCAAGTTCCTCTTCAGCTGAGGTACATATCTCACTTCTTTCAGCTCCCTCACCATCCCATCAAACATCCTGATCGGAATAGTGCCTACACCCTCCATGATGCACGGATGATCATCGCCCATGACGACCGAACATCCCTCCAACTTCTCAAGACTGGTAAACCAATCTCGATTAGGGCATACATGATATGTAGCACCCGTGTCCAGGATCCACTCGTTATCCCCCGAGTAGCCTACGACGGGAGCGGTCACTGAAAAGGAGAACACCGAAGAATCTGAATCTGAACCATCTGCCTGTGATTTACCGCTTGCAGCCTTCTTCACTCTTGCTAGATTTGCCTCAGATTTTGATTCCTTCTTCTTCCCCTTGTACTTTGGACAGTCAACCTTCCAGTGCCCAATCTCTTTGCAGAAAGCACACTGATTTCTTTTAAGATCCTTGAATCCCGGCCTGGACTTCGATCTTCCCCTGATCTCCTTTCCCTTTCTAGATGAACCTCTGCCTCTCACCTCCAATGCCTCAGCTGATGACCCTGACTGTGAAGGATGCCGCTCCTTCTTCCTTGTCTCATAGCTCATCAATGCAGACGACACCTCATGGTAATCCAAAGTCTGTCTACCATTGATAAACGTCATGGTGAATGTCTCATACTCCTCCGATGGGAGCGAGTTCAGGAGAATGACTGCCTTGTCTTCCTCTTCTACCTTGACATCCACATTTATCAGATCTGTAAGAAGCTTTGTAAACCGGTTTATGTGCTCATTTACTGTGCTCCCCCTCTTCATCCTGAACTGATACAACTTGCTCTTAAGCTGTAACCTGGATTCCACGCTCTTTGTCAGGTACTTCTTTTCTAGGGTTTCCCACAGTTTCTTTGCAGACGTCTCATGT
The DNA here is from genome assembly GCA_038442645.1 of Agave tequilana. NCBI lineage: Eukaryota > Viridiplantae > Streptophyta > Magnoliopsida > Asparagales > Asparagaceae > Agave > Agave tequilana. Next base: position 128,126 of record JAVJIF010013705.1, read on the forward strand.
TGCACAAGGTATTTGATATCCTGTGTCAAGCATGAACGAATCAAGCCACATGCCGATCTATTCATCTTTGCCCATTCCTCATCTGTTGTAGTGTTCTTCTTCCTCTCCAATAGGAGAGTATCCTCCAGATTAGATGCGTTCAACGCATCCATCACCTCACACCTCCACATCCCAAAATTGTTAGTGCCATTGAACTTAACAACTTCGATTCTAGGGTGAGTATTCATTGTTCTAACAGATGCAACTTCCTCTGCCATTGAGATTTTTTCTTTGACCCTCTAACTATGCGGAAGATCAAATGACTTGAAAAATAGATCTATTACCGAGATAAAAATGTGATTTTTACCTCTCCCGTGAAACCCTAGCTCGAGTTTCTCTCCAGATCTATTTCATCACCGATCCAAAAAACCCTCCTTGAGTCCTCCGGAGATCGACACACGATCCCTCGAACACCCAATACCTCAGATCTGAGATCGACACACGATCTCCACCGGATCCGATCTCGAGGCTTCCGGATCTACAGAAATCCCAAAGAGCAACCTGGATGCTCTGATACCACTTGTTGCGCGCGGGAGGCAACAACCAATAGAGGATCCAATCGATCTCAATCACAGAAAGAACAATGAAATCAAACCACGAAGAACAAACAATCGCAAAAAACAAGATCTAACGAGGTTCGGCCAAAGTGCCTACGTCCTCGGGGCAATCAATGGGGAGATTTTGTATTAGGGAAGATGATTACAATGGCTTTGCCTCTTTCAGTACAAGAGAGCCCTAAGCCTTTCTATTTTCGCAAGTTAGAAACCCTAGAACAGCCCAAAATACTATTTATACTCGCTGCTCCGCAATTTGCGGAGCAGCAGATTTTTGCCCAAACCCGTCGATCGGTCGACCGGACCGATCGACCGATACACACTGAGAGGCTTAATCTCTCCAGGTCGGTCGACCGGGACGGTCGACCGATTTTTCCCGTGACTTTTGAGCTTCCTGTCGGTCGACCGGAACGGTCGACCGATTCTTCCCGTAAGCTGGCTCCTCTAGAGCGGTCGACCGGACCGGTCGACCGCCTGACCCCTGTGCACGTTGTGCACGTCGGTCGACCGGACCGGTCGACCGACCTCTGCCAGAACTGCTGCTGCTGCTGGTTTCTGCTGCTGTCTTCTTCGGCTTTTGTCGTCGACTTCCTCGGCGATCTTTGACAGCACATCACCTCCTCTAATAGTATCTCTCCTCCAACACCTGGTATCTCAATTCTATTACCAAATACAACAAGAATACTGACGATGGTAACATATTGGAATGAATAGAAAAGCGATGTTGAGAATCATCTTCAGCATCCATGATACTGCTGGAAGTTACCTAGGTGTAACAAGTTCTTTTGCACCACGTTTTTAACATAAATGCATCTAAACATAAATACTTACCTCTCCCACTTACCATGTACAGATTTTCAAAGATAACGCAGCATATGGGTCAAGCACTTACAATATATCTCCCTTCCTTCCCATTGAGTTTAGATGCTACCCGCTCAAGTAGAGATCTCTAACCTATCATTTTGTGTAAGGACCTCTCATTTACTTATTTGCACCTCTTTGCACCAACTGCATTGACTATTTTCCTTCGTGACTCACAAACAAGCAACTATTCCCACACTCCCCCCCTCTCTTTTTTGCTTTTTCGTTCCTTTTACTTTGCTAAATGTTAAAGAATAACAAGGGATTATGTTGATATAGATAATCATTGCACTTAATAAACTTAACCATGTTCTCATATTTATAAAAACACAAGAACAGTATAAATCTTAAGAAACAAACTTGCCTCTAGTTGTTCATTTAGTCGCTTCTGTACCTCCATCTGCAACTTTAATGCCTCTGTTATTTGCATCCCACTGAACAAGAAGACAAAGGAAAAAAGAAGCATTGATCTCACTTTAATCATTCCGATAATAAGAATAGGAAAAAAATGACAAGATCTCAGAGAAGGATGAGCTGCCTCCATGCACACATATTCACACAAACATGCACGAGCTAATGTTTGGAAATATTTGAATTTGGGTCAAAGTCATCCTTACTTAAAGATTCAGGGGCTCTCTTTCTGATGCACATCAACCACTTTGGAGAATAGTTTTCTTTTTTACCAAACGAGTTTTTTAGACATAATAGGTATAATATATTACAGAAATAGTATTTGGAGTAGTTAAAATCTAGTAGTACTTCGAGTCATAGTCAGAATAGGATTTGAACTTGTATGTTCTATACAAGGAGACATGTTCTCATGGATTTGTAAACTGTATTTTATAATTCTCCTAATAATCAATGTAGTTCCCTAGAGTCAATTAAGATAATTCTTTTGATAATCAAACATGGTATCAAATCCTCAGGTTTGAGAAATTTCTTCTTTCACATTTGTAAGCTTCTTTGCAATTTGAATCTTCTCCACAATCTTTGTTCTTAGATCATTTTATTCTTGTTAATTTGTTTCGTCTTCAGCAATTCGATTTTGTTTACGGCAATTTGGGAACATGAAGAAGATTTGATTTTGTTCGGGCCTATTCTAGTTTTTGCAATCAGAGGTTTTCAACAAAGCTTGTCATTATCCAGATTCAGCAAAAGTATCAAATCTGATCAGAATATCGTGATCGAAGTAGACTCATATTTATTGGCTCTATCTGAAGTTGGTTAGCGAAGATTCGCTTTCGTTCTGCTCCAAGATCCACTGTGATTGAAGAGTTGTCACTCACTGGAGAAAGAAAAAACAAAAGAAAGGGAACAACACAATCTGCTAATCAAAGAGAACAATAAACATCAATAGGACATGCAGGAAATCTGTTGATTGGATGGCTGAAATCATTCTGGCCGTAACTCAATTATTCCAAGGCTCATTTTGGTGATCTCAAAGTCGATTCCAAGGTTTTTGGGCATTTTGGACACAATGATAGAAGTGAATTTGGTGGATTTCACTGTTTGTAATATATTTGTACAGATTGGTTTAGAAATTGATGGTTTAAGGCCCTATTTTTGAAACTTTCAGCATGAAATTTTGTGTGGTATTTTGGTTTTGAGATGTTTGTTTGGAATTTTGTTTGCATTTGCATAGCATAATGGAAGAGTATGATTTGCCGGTGAATTCGCTAGGAACATTCAGTCTGGTTTTGAGCTCGGGTTCACATCTGTTTCGGTTTCAGTTTTGGTCTTGACAACACATAGTTTGTTCAATTTGAGTTTTGATTTGGCAATTTGCTTGTCTTGGTTCAGATTTGGTTCAGCTTCAACTTCTTGTTTGGTCTTCTTCGGTTGACTTTAGCTCTCAATCTTGCAACTTGAGAGGAAGATCTATTTGGATTCCTTTAGTTTTTCAGCAATTCAGTAGTTTATGTTGGGTAATTTGGTGTTTCAGCAGTGTCTTCGTTCTTTCCGTCTTCTTTCTGCCTCCAAGACTTCGTGAAAATTTCTTGCCTTCGGCACTCGGTATTTAAGATTGAGCATCAAACTTAAACAATGTTCTAAAAATCAGTTTCATTATTCGGGCGTGTTTGTTTCGCCGCAAAACGCCGCAAAACGCAAGTCGTAAAACTTCTTTTCCATTTTCCGTTGTTTGTTTCGCTGAAAACAAGTTGCAAAATGCAACTCTTCTTTTCCCACTTGCAGTTGCTACAGTTAAATTTGTGGTCATGTAAATCTCACTTTTACACTCATATTTTCCCACTTGCAGTTGCTACAGTTAATTTTGTGGTCATGTAACTCTCACTTGTAATACACTTACAGTTCAAAACAGTTACTTGATAATCAATATATAATTTAATATTATTAAATATTTAATATTTTAAATAGTGTTCAATTTCTTATTTAATTATTCAATTATTTTATTTTTTAATATTTAATTTTTTTATCGTTTTTAATATTGTTTTAATATTTAATATTTTACTATTTTAATTTAATATTATTATTTAATATTTTATTTAATACTTTATTATTTTATTAATACTTATTCCATTTTTTATTACTTTATTTAGAGTTAATATTTTATTAATATAACAATATTATACTTTAATATAAAATTACTATATATTTAATTATTTATTTTTAATATAAAAAATTACTTCATTAATATCATAATATATTTTATTATTATATTAATATTTTATTATGTTAATATTGTAATAATAATTTAGTATAATAATACTATAATGATAATTTATTATTAAATTATAATTATATTTTACTTTGTTAATTTTATATTTCTATAATATTACAATAATATTATAATAAAATTTATATTATAATAATTTTCAAGTATTTTTAATATTATAATAATATAACTATATTTTATTATTTTTGTAAGATTTTTTAATATTATATTTTATTAGTATTCTTAAAATTTTATTAATGTTCTTTAGATTTTCTTAAAATTTTATATTATTTATTTAGTTAATATTTTAGTAATATTTTACTATTTATACTAATATTTTATTAATATTATTGTTATAAATAAAATATTAAGATTATTATTTTTTATCTCAAATTATTAATACAATTTAATTTTCAATAGTAGATTTAATTTAATAGTATTTATAATATTTAAATCACTGCTACAGTTAATTTTGTGGTCAACTTTTCCACTTACACTTTTACATTACCAACCAAACACCGTAAAATACAATATACTTTACCATTTACACTTTCACTTTATCAACCAAACACCGTAAAACACAATATATTTTTCCATTTACACTTCACTTTATCAACCAAACACCGTAAAACACAATATATTTTCTCTGCTACAGTTCACTTTTTCCATTCTCATTTTACGACTTACGACTTGCGACATTTTGCAACGAAACAAACATGCCCTTCGTGTGGTCCAACACTGAATAATGGTTAATCGGATTAATTGGAGATTAATCAGGGATTAATCATTTTTGAAAATTTTAATATATTTAATTATATTTATACACAACTACATATGAATATATACAGTTAATTGCTGAAAATACCTAAATATTATACAAGACAATATCTACATGTGAAGTTACAAACCATGATATGATGAATAAGACAATATGAATAAATAGTAAAAAAGAAGAAGTAAAAGAATTTATCTCTTCATATTAGTAATCCAAAATTTCAAATTTTGCAATATAAATATAAATCAAAGAACTTACTAGTAAAATAAGATAAATAAAAAAGTAGTCAATTTATCAATCAAAATGATGAGCTTTAAAGAATGATGGAGAAAGATTGCTAAATAAGTTAATTTGAAAAATAATCAAAAATAATAAAACATAAGTATCACTTTATGTAAAATATACAATAATAAAATATCATAATTCATCTACTATTTAATAAATAACAGTTCGTCTACTATTTAATAAAAAATCATAATCAAATCATCAACATTACAACATAAACTACTTAGCGATCCAACACAAACAAAGTGATAAATTTTTCAAATAAAAAACATATGAAATACCCAAATGATTAATCAGGGATTAGTCGGATTAATCAGGCATTAATCAAGAATTAATCGGGGATTAAGTGTTTTGGACCCGATTAATCACCTGAGCGCATAATCAGAGCGATTAATGTAATATTAAGCGGGCTGCTACCGAATAAGATTAATCGGCCGATTAATTTGATTTTTAGAACAGCGAACTTAAACCGTCAGTAGTTCAGCATCAGCATATCAGCAATATAGCATCAACATTAACAATTCACACTTTAGCCTTAAATAATTTTTGCACTTACTTTTTAGTTTTTGTTGAGCAAACTCAATGTTCGTACCATCATTGCTCTGGAGAGGAATGTCAGGTGTAACAAGAATATTATATTATAGAAATAATATTTGAAATATTTATGGTTGTTGTAGTATTTAGAGTTATAGTTAGAACAAGATGTAATCTCGTGTGCTATATATAAGAATCACATTTTTCATGTATTTATTTAACTGTACTTTGTAATTTTCTTGATAATCAATAAAAATGTAGTCCTTCAGAGTAAATCTGATAGAGTTCGTTAAGAATTCAACTCTAGAGAAGGTAGTAAAATCTCAAACACTTGGCCATATTTGGAAATTTTTTAGTGATGGAAGACTCATGACATGTGAAGAATAACAACATGAATCAAACTCAAGGGGCAAACATCTTCATAGTCCACTATAGTAATTTGCCAAAGATTAGTAGTAGTAATGGGTCTTAGCCTAGGCATGTAGAGAAAGAGTATGAGTTGAGCTTGCATGGACAAATGGTGATGGAAAAGTTGGTTAAGCAAAGAAAAGACACTAAAGGTAAAACCTGATGAGCATAACAAGGCTCAACACAAATGAGTGCCAATTTATTGTCCTGTGTATGCTAAAGCAGAGAAAAGAAGTAAAGGAAGAAGCAAAACGATGGAAGTGGATTTTTGTTGACAAATACCCTCCAAAGATTGTCACTTGATCCCACCCACAAAAAAAAAACCCCACCCACATACAAACTAGGTAAAAATTAAAGAAGAATAATGAGATCAATGAAAGATGAGCCACATCCTTCTCAATCAAGGGGTGACAAAAAGGAAGGGTTTAATATGAATATAAGGTGACAGAAAGGAAGGGAGCGCTCATGGGATGAATTCCCTTTTTTGTCCACCCAATCCATCTAAAGCAAAATACAGATATATAGTAAAGCTATGTTCATTTCCACATAGGTTAATTAATGTCAACCTTTGGATAAAAAAAATACCCTTTATGCCCCCACAAACCAACACCCCACCCCCCGGGGCGCGCGCACACACTCGTGCACTCACAATTTTTGTACATATAAGCATGCACATAATATTAAAATTGTTATTTGACTTGCACGAGATTTCACGATGGATGCAGACACTAAACATCAATGCGTTAATTTACCTCCCAAATAATGAAACAAGATAATAAGGCAGCACATAAGTTGTACCTCCAGGCAACCAGCATCTTTGAAGATCTACATTTTCTTCACTTTTTGCATTTTAGCATAAATGCCCTAATGTTTTGAGACATAACCTGTTGCCCCTTGCCCTAATTTTATATTTCCACCTCTGTTTTAGGTGTACTTGGAAACTATGCCCCTCTGTCAACTAGAAGACAATAAAATTTAAATTAATAATAAATTTGAAGAATTAAAGTATGGTTCACTTAATTTTTCCAACATATAAACAGAAATACCTACAATTTATCCATTATATGCAATTTCAGCACATATGCTTGCTAAAAATCGCATTAAATTTAATACCAAGCCTAATTTTATCTTTTGAATTATAAAAGTTAACTTAACTATGATCTATTTTGTTAAAATTCATCATTAATTCATTTTTTTGGTAAGTGTTAGTTGACAAAAGGATATATCTACAAAACAACTCAAATCACAAGGGCGCATGGTTCAAAGTCTCGATTTCGACCACCAACTCGGCGAGCACTGAGACATATCGATCGCGGCTTCTCGGTCCAGTCTTGGGTGATACGCGTAAAATACTACATAGAAAACTCAAGAAAAATCCGAAATAATCACAAATCTTAAAAAAAAATGTAGGCATCAATTTCATGCATCACATGTCCAAAATGAGTTTGTTTTGAAGGGTAATTGGAGAAATATGATGATTGGGGGGGGATAAATATAAGAAATATGGTGATCTGGGAGGTAAATATAAAAAATTCAAATATAAAAGATCTGAGGGATAAATAACTAAATATGATAGATTTGAGGGATAAATATTAGAGAGATTTGGCGGTTGAATATAAGAGAAAGATCGGATGAGAGAGATCAGAGGGGAAGACAGCCATTAAAAAAGTGGGGGAGAGAGAGCGAGACATAGAGAGATCAGAGGAAGAGAAGGGGAGAGGGGGGAGGGAGAGAGATCAGAGGGAGGGAGAGACAGGGAGGCTCTCTCTCCTTCCCAGTGTAGGGAGACAGAGAGAGATCAGAGGGGGAAAGAGAGACAGAGAGAGGCAGGTGGCGACGTTGGAAGGGTGGGCGATCGGCGGCGGCGGGCGGGCGGGCGAGGGGGTAAGTCCTAGATCTCTCTCTTTTCCTTTTATGCGTGGACTCGGGCATGACTCAGTATAACTCGGCCGAATCGCCCGAGTCTCACCGAGTTGTCGCGTGACTCGGTCGATTCAGTGGAGTCATACCCGAGTCATGCAATTTTCGCCACATCTAGTGACTCGTGTCTTGTTATCGAATCGAGGGTGGCTGTTCCGGAGATGACTCGGCTGAGTCAACTCCGACTCGACTGAGTCTTTAAACCCTGCAAGGGCGTGTTCAAAAATATGCAAAAGGCTAGTGAAAATGTAATTTTAAAAAAATAAGAATATATGTGTGTGTGTGTGTGGAGAGGCTTTAATACTCCTACGACACGACTAAACTAATTATGTCAACCTATAAAAACTATATAATATTCAAGGAAATTGGATGATCCACTATGTTTATCTTGATCTACATATTCTAAGAGGTTCATAAACAAAAAATAATATATTTTGATGACCCATTCCTCATGCGTCAAAGGGTTATAAAATAAATTGTTTCTAATTGTTAAAAAACATTTATTTTGTTGCCACTTGAAATTTAAGATAGATGACCTTCAAAATGAATGATTTCTTGTGTACAAAAGTTTCATAATGTGTAGATTAAGATTAATAGAATGGATCGTCTAATTTCATTGTGTATTTTTGTAAGTGGGTATAGCTAAGTTAGTTATGCCCTAAGATTATTTAAGTCTGATCCATATTTTATTAAAAAAGTCAGCCTCATCAATATATACATATTTTGAACAGTAAATTATTTTCATTAACCAAAAGAGGAGAACAAAATATTGCATTGAACCTAATCTCTTTAATAACTCTCACATGAAAACCAATCACTCAATACAATCCGAAAACTCAACACAAAATAGTCAATAATACGCTAAAAATAGTTTTGAGACTTGCCTTGGATAAGCACAATCCATCTCGCTAGATCTACTACTCGGAAAAAATACAAAACAATGATCTCATTGTAGATCTAACTCACAAACCTGAATGGATCTATTGATCGAAACAAACTCGACTCTCTCATAAATCTTAGATTGATTGAATCTAGTTATCGGAGTAAAGATTAAAGAAAAGATGATGACCGACCCTCTTATAGATTCAAACCCTACATTGGTATCAAGTATCTCAGTCACTGTCAAACAATTATGAGCTTCATTATTGAAATAATTGGTCCTCTCATAGTGAACCTAGCATAACATGCTACCATGAAAGTTCATAATAGTCCCACATGAGTAAAGGCGAGATCGTAAGAGGAAATTAAGATGGTTATAACCGCTATCCACCCCAGCAATTGAGATCGCACGAAGTCTAGTGTGCGTCCTCTCCCAACTGTGAAGATGAACAAAAAAAAGTAGTCCTTGCCACAATCAATACTCAAATTTAAGAAAAAAATCGATATGACTAAGATCGCTAGCCACCCTTCAGCAGTTGAGATTTCATGAAGTTTCACGCGCTTTCTCTCCCAACTATGTAGATGAACAATAAAGAGTAATCCTTACCACAATAATCTCTGGATCTCAAACTTCATATCATGAAACTCTCTAACACGCTCTTATGACTAGGAGAGAGAGCCTAACTAAAGGAACAAAGCAGGGTGAGCGGGGAAGACGCGATGCCTAATCAGAGGAACAAAGAGGGAGTGAGGGGGAAGCCGCACATCGCAGCTTCCCCCTTTAGGGTTTCTAGGGCTTTTTATAAAGAGAGATTTTTAAAAAGTTAATATAAATACACTTGATCCTTTGAGAAGGATTTGCAATCCTTCCCATTTACAATTAAGATTCACTGTGCTGAAGTTGATCTTCATTGCAAGTGCCCAACTATAAAAAGTCAAGTGCTTTAAATGTTTTAACTATGCATTAAGAAAACACAAAATTGACGGTCTAAATAGTGAGTTGGTTAGTTTAATGATGTTTAATATTCAAAACCCAACAAAAATTAGCATGTAAAGATTTTTAAGTGTTTAGAGCATGACCAAATATCTGGATTGATAATTTGTACGCACAACTTGTGTCTAGTTGATGACTGGGCAAAAGCCATAGATCTAAGCAATATGCTACTTTTAATCGTCTATTTGTGTCTAGTTGATGCATGTGCAAAAAAAAACTTTACAACACTTCAATTTTGGTTTTTAGTCACTTTAAATGATGCATATCAACTTCAACAAAATGGACCTTCAATTTGACTGACACAATATTGAATTTGAATGGGAATGATTTGACTCCAAATTCTCATGAAAGTAGGCAAGTCTAACACACACACACACATGAATGATTTGATCTTTGTATGGTGACACCTCAAAATACTTCATTCCCCAAATGAGAACCTCCTAGCATCAAAATTTGCATAAGCACATCACCTTCCTTATCCTTAAACACCTCCTCTTCTTGCACTCCAAACTTATCCCCAACTGAGAAAGATTTAGCTAACTCATATCAATTCATCCCATCACACTTAATTGGAGTACACATTGATCTATATTGCACACGTCCAAACTAATCTCACCGGGTTTGCCTTGCTTTATCCTTACAAGAAGTTGAATCTGATTCTTGGTGATGCACTCGTTGCTTACCCCATCTTTTAGAGTCGAATTAGACTCAACATTCTCACTTCAGTTGCACTCATGTTTGGACATGTTGTCTCTTACTTGCCCATGATTCTAAGGTTAAAAAGCTGGTTGTATATTCATTGTACAACAATAAAATGAACAAAATTAAACAAGGTCATTTAGGAGTGAACAACAATAGATGGTGGCATGTCTGTGAGAAAGCTTATGAGCAACTATGAATTGAGGTGAGTTTTGATACAAGAATCAGGTGTATGGCCAGGAGATCTTTTGTTGCAACTTGCAACTTTTATCTTTATAGCATTTCCAAGCTTCGATGTGATAAATTCTGAATCCATTTTAATATTTCCAAGCTTTGATGAGATAAAATCTGAATCCACTTTATATAAAATCTGAATTCATTTTAATAAAGTCAGAAAATCGGGAATCTTTTTGACTTCATTTTAACCATTTGCTTCCACTCCGTATCTGTGTAACATAAGCACAAGATGCCCCTTCATGGAAGACAAGCACAAATATGTTATACTTACGAGGAGTTTTCAAGTCCAGAAAGCACTTCTCCAGGATCTTTCTTGTCACTCTTCGTACCTGTGGAAATGACACACGATCAAGATGCAGTGTAAGAAAGAAATTTTTGCCATAGGTTGATATTCTCCTGTGTAAATGAAGAAATATGCTTTCAGAATCTACAAGCATATGGTTCAGTCAGTTCTCAATCACGAAGGAGTGAAACAATTACCATCAGATGAGGATTCTGGTATGTATTTTGCAAGGCGATATTTCTAGAAGCACCAAAAGAATGAAGTTAGGGGAATAAGATATATGAACTAAAATCATGAATAACAAAAGTATCCACAAGCCAAGTACCTGCAAGTGACTCTTGACATGGTATATGGTTAAGCCTTGTACACCCATGACTCTGAGGACACCCTTAGGCGTAGCCCCTGTCTCACGGAAAGAGCAGTCAGTGAACATGTTAAATTCGCTGGAAGCAAAAGATATTAACTCGCAAAAAGATCACATCCCAGGTAAATTTGATACAAACTTTTTGTGCCTGAAGATGTTCACTTTACTAGACTACCCTCATGTCTTATAATACTGAAATCAATTATTTCAGCTACTTATCATTATATATATATATATATATATAATATATATATATATATATATATATATATATATATATATATATATATATATATATATATATATTACTCCATACTTTAGGGTGTTTCCTTTTACAAATGACCAGAATGAACTAGGCATATTTACCTACATGAGATCTATTAGCTGTTAAGTTTAATTAAAAATGGTTGTCTGCACAATTGATGCTGATTTGACCTTAGAAGCCACTTGAAAAAAGTGTGCTAAATACGTAAAGGAATCAAATTACTGTGGATTCAAATGATATATCAAAGAGCAGGAATAAAGCAAGTGCTAACATGATCTTTTGTATCAGAATGGAGTATTTCATCAAACTTTGTGATGAGGGCATCACGCCGCTCAGACGACAGTTCGATCGAGTCTATTCGAGATTCAGACGACTTGTTGCATTCTTTTAGTTTTAACTGTTTTATTTATTTTAGTTTATTTGCTTTTGTAGTATTTCTTTTGTGTGAGTGTTTAGTACCACATCGGTTATTTCCTAAAAGTACTCATTTTGTAAAGCCTATAAAAGGCTCCAAGACCTCTGTTTGAATAATAATTGAATGAATAAAATTTTCAAAATTTTCAATTAAAATCTTGAGATTTTGTTCTTGAGTTTTGGGTGAGAAGTCTGTACAAAAGGTGTGAAGCTCAAAATTCTATCCAGATTTTCAATTCAAGTTTTAAACCCTAATCCTCAATTTGAAGGTGATTGCGATCGAGATTGTTTACATCAATTTGGTATCAGGGCTCTTGGTTCCAATCCCCTTCAAATCTTTTCTCTTCTCCAAAACCCTAGTTTTAGATCCCTAGATCTATTTTCAAAAAAGCATTGTTCTTCTCCCTCCTCCCTTCCTCACTGGAAAACCTTAACTCTAGGGTTCCCCTGCCGCCTCTATCTTCTCCACCATCCCCACCATCCCCACCATCGTCCCCGCCACTGAACCATCCTCGCAATCACCTTCATCACTCCGCCACCACCAGCATCACAATCATCAACATCATCATCACCACACCGTCTCCGTCCTCACCACCATCTTCCCTCAATGACGAAGCCCCGAAGCTGATTCAAATCCGTCGCCAATCTAGTCGTCAACATCACCACCCCTCCCCAGTTGCCGACGAGTCCAGAGCACCGCCACCACATCCACCCCTTGCTGCCACCACATTCACCTCCTCTGTCAGCGGGGGATCTCCTCCGCTGATCAGATCCACTCAATGTCGCCGTCGTCGCTACCACCACACTGCTACAGATATCCTCCCCGTCCCACGAAAGCGCCACCTTCATCCTGGGCTACAACAACCCGAGCTGAGATTGGTTTTGTTTTTTTGGGTTTAGATTGAATTTGGGTTTAAAATTTCAAACCCGCTAAGAGACCCGACCGTTTGCAACTTGGATCCAACCTGCTCAGTTGCTGATGTCAGTGGCTCCATTGCTGATGTCATCGACTCAACGAGCCGTTCCTGAGCCGACTTCGAGCAGTCTGTTATCGGCTCGAGCCGACTCGGAGCCGCCTATCATCGGCCTGAGTCGCCCGGAGCTATGGCTCAGACCGAGCCGACACGGAACTGTTCAACTCGACTGAGTTGACTCGCTGAACTCAGTCTGACTCAATTCAAAATCTGCAGTTCAAATCTTTCGGAGGTCATTCTGAACTCGTTTCAAGCCCGAATCGAGTTGTTCTCGAACCAGCAGATTCGTGGAGATCATTACTATGCGCCTACAGCCTTATATCAGGTTCAAGCTTCGGTCGCCTCTCTGGTAATCATTGAAGTTTCTATTCCGTTATTCATGTCTCTTAATTTAGAAAGTTAGATTCTTCAATCTGTCACAAGATAGAAACTATTGACTGCTGCCCACTAAATAGTGAGTTTGTGTGATTGACCTTGAGTGAAAACCTAAATTGATATTAATTATGCAACTCAATAAATTTAAATTTGTGGTCACTTAAATTGTGTTAGCACGTGTATTTAATCACTATTCCCACATTACCTTTTCTTAATCACGTGCTAATTAACAACGCTTAAAATTGATATTATTCATCATTAACCAGATATCTTATTCCTCTTACATAGCATACATCTCACTTTAAGGTAGTGTGCATTTAGAATTAGTTAAGAACTTGCATGCCAACTAGAAGTAGTAGAACTTTTCAGTAGGAGAAATCTCTACACAAATGGACTCTAACCTTAAGGATACACTTAACCCTCATTGTTAGGATGGACCAAATGGACCAACGACTGCAAAAATTTAGAGATCAAGCTAATGCCAATTGTAGAGATTTAACCACACGGCTTGAAAGACTAGAGACCAATCGAAGGAGAACCATGGAGGAAAACAAGTCTTAAAATAACAATAGGTCACCCAAGCATGAGCGAACTCAACCCAACAATACAGAGGACCCAGGTGCCCAGTATATCAAATTCGTAAAAATCGATGCTCCTTTGACGGATGCTTAGACCCTCAGGCTTACATAGATTGGCAACTGGGTCTAGACTGCTACTTTTGTTGGCATGACATGTCTGAGTCTAGGAAAATTCAATTTGTCATGATGAAATTAACAGGACAAGCCGGGCAATATTGAAAAAATCTTGAAAGTATGATGAAGTATAGAAGGGATGATCCAGTCGAGACTTGGGAGGACATGAAAGAGAATCTTAAATTGAAATATGTTCCACCATCCTTTAGTCAATAGTTACTGGACAAGTGGAATAGACTGACTCAAGAAAACAAATCGGCCACCAAATACATCACTAAGTTTGATGAATATTTAAATCGGTGCGGTGCAATCGAGTTTGAATCTCCCGAACAGACCCTATCTAGGTTTAAGTCAGGTCTTAGGGACGATTCCCGCTGAGAGCTCACGCTCGAGACATCATGACTCTAGAACAAGCATGCAAGCTAGTTACCATTTATATGAGTCTAAATGATTCTACTTCCATCGAACTGATTCTAGAGATAGCTCTAAAACCACAACTATTAGCAAACCTAGCTTTGGCCAATCATTTCCTGCTCCGACCAGACCTACCTCCAGTTCTTCAAGCATCAAACCAGCAGGTTCTACTGATGCAAAATCGATAACCTCCGAGAGAAGGACAACTAGTGAACAAGTAAAGGTTAACCCGCGACCCAAGGCTATAAATGACAAGGGTATAAACACCTGGTCAGTTAGTGTCCGAGGCAAACCAAGATGCTCCTAGTGGAAGTTCTTATTGAAGATGTAGAAGAAGATGATTTAAAAGTGGTTGTGCACCAACATGATGATAAATCGGGTGCCTCTGCCGAAAAAAGTGAATTCAATGGTTGCATTAGAACTTTGGGAGTGACGGACCTAACTTCTAGTGTAGACAGAGCCTAATTAGAAGTAAGATGTACCTTAGAGTAGCCCGAGCAAATCAACGACCGGAGAAGAACTGCTATATTTCAAACCTGCACAAAAAGTAGGAACAAGAGCTGCAAGGTGATAGTAGATAGTGGCAGTTGCATCAACACCGTTGCGTCAAAATTGATACCACTTTAGGGATATAAAAACGGTGAAACAACCAAATCCCTACAAAGTTACATGGATCAATGCCACATCCATAGAAGCTCAAGAGAGATGTCAGATCCCCATGCAGTTTGCCATGTATACAGATAACATGTGGTGTGACATACTCCACATGGATATGGGTCATATCATTTTGGGACAGACATGGTTGTTCGACTTAGATGTGATCATATATGGACGTGCCAACCACTGCTCATTCGTCCATAATGGTAAGAAGCTGAGATACTGCCGAATTAACCTAAATCACTAACGTCATAAAAAAGTTGACAAGGGCAAAGGAAAAATGAAGACACTATCTCCTTAAAAGAAGGGTGATAAAGGCAAAGGAAAAATGGCAATGAACTTGATTAGCCACAATCAAATTAAAAAGAGCTTGAATAAGAGATCGACTTGCTATGCACTTGTGGCTCGAGAAGTTGAGCCGGAGACCGAGGTGCAGATTCCAGGACACATTAAACCAATACTGAAAGAGTTTTCTGAAGTCCTCCCAAGAGATCTGTCAGGTGAGTTGCCTCTAATGAGAGACATTTAACATGTCATTAACTTAGTCCTAGGAGCAATTTTGCTAAACCTGCCTCATTACAGGATGAACCCTGCCGAGAACGCATAGTTACAACGGCAGGTAGAAGAGACAAATGATTCATCAAAAAAGTGTGAGTCCGTATGCAGTTCCCACACTTTTGGTGCCAAAGAAGGATGGCACATGGTGTATGTGTGGATAGCCACGCAATCAACAAAATCACTGTTAAGTATTGTTTTCTCATTTTCCATTTTGATGATATGCTGAATTTGATATCAGATGGTGCCACGATATTCTCCAAGATTGATCTTAAGAGTGGGCACCACCAAATTAGAATTCGGCTAGGAGATAAATGGAAAATTGCATTTAAGACCAAGGATGGGCTATATGAATGGTTAGTTATGTCTTTTAGACTGTCGAATGCTCCTAGCACCTTCATGAGAGTGATAATTTAACTGTTTTGGGCATTTATCGATAAATTTGTGGTGGTATACTTTGATGATATACTGATTTATAGCCGAACTCTGGAGCAACATATGGATCATCTGATGCAAGTAATTCACACACTCTAGGCTGAAAAGTTCGATGCAAACCCAAAGAATGTGCCTTCTGTACGAACAATCATCCCAGAATTTGTAGTTTCATCGAGAGAGTTTTTGCAGACTTTGAGAAAGTGAAGGCAATTACAAAATGGCCACAACCCCAGACGATCAGGAAAGTTAGAAGTTTTTATGGGTTAGTCACTTTCCGCCATCGGTTCATAAAAAATTTTAGCGCCATCACGGTACTAATAACCGACTGCTTGAAGAATGAAGGATTTCAGTGGACTCCTGCCGCCACCAACACTTTTAAGAAAGTGAAAAAATTGATGACTGAAGTTCCTATTATGCGTTTATCAGACTTTTAAAAGTGTTTGAAGTAACATGTGACGCATCAGGGCTTGCGATTGATGGTGTGTTGAGTCGAGAGAATCATCTCGCTGCTTATTTCAGCGAGCCTGACAGTGATACTCCACATATGACAAAAATTTTTACGTGGTTGTGCAGGATTTGCGTTATTGGAGACATTATCTGCTACCGCAAGAGTTTGTGCTCTATTCATATCATAAGGCAATGAAGTACCTCATCTCCCAAAAGAGGTTAAATGCAAGACACAACAAGTGGTAAATTCCTCCAGGATTATACATTTGTCCTCAAGCACAAAGCGGAAGTTTAAAACAAGATCGTTGATGCATTCAGCTGACGAGTGATGATTTTGGTAGCTATAAGCGCAGAAGTGACCCATTGCTCGAGAGATTGAGAGAGGAATATGAGTCATGTCTCGATTTTGAAGAAATATATGTCATATTACAGGAAGGTTTTAATCTAGAGATGAACGAATTTCTGTTACAGGATGGATATATGTTTAGATTCTGTAAGCTATATATTTCCTGTATGTCCCTAAGAGATTTCCTCTCTTGAAAAATATATGCTGAAGGTCTGGCTAGATATTTCGGCCTGAACAAGACAATTGAGGCTATTGAATACAGATTTTACTTGCCAAGCTTGAAGAGAGATGTTGCTAGAAGAGAGATGTTGCTAAGATCGTGGTCAGTATCACACTTGTCAACTGACCAAACAACAAAACAGATGGTCGGTTTCTACACTCCTCTCCCTGTACCCAATTGTCCTTGGGAAGACGTGAGTTTAAATTTCATACCAGGATTACCAAAAACGCAGAAAAGACATGACTCTATCCTAGTAATGGTTGACAGATTCTCTAAAATAGCTCACTTCATTCCGTGTTCCAAAACCTTAGATGCATCGGGCAGTTGTCCTTTTCTTTGATAGGTTGCCTAAAATCATGGTGTCTGATAGGGATGTCAAGTTAGTTATTTCTGGCAAACACTATAGCATAAGATGGGAACCAAACTAAAATTTTCAACGATCTTTCATTCGCAAACTGATGGACAAACTGAGGTAATCAATATAACTTTAAGAAATCTCTTTAAGTGTCCCGTTGAGAAAATTTTGAAAACTTAAGATTTAATTTTGCCTATGGTCGAATTTGTATATAATAATTCTGTCAAAAGGACTACAGGTCCTTAATCCATTTGAGATAGTAATTGGTTTTAAATCTAGGCAGCCAATTGATTTAGTTCCCATGGCTCATCATCACTCTAAGGTATCAGACTCTGTGTCTGCATCGCATCTCATATACGGGAATTACAAGAGAAAATCAGAGAAAAGATAATAAAAATTAATGCTGATTGATTTACAATGTAGATTAGGGACATATAATGTCAGTGACTATGTGATAGTCCGCCTGAGACCCGAATAGTTTCCTCCGAAAATCGTGAAGAAATTGCACGCGTGAAGCGCAAGACTATTTCAAATTCTCAAGAGGATCAATTCAAATGCTTATGTAGTGGACCTCCCACCAGACTTTAGCATTAGTTGCACTTTTAATGTTGAGGATTTAGTTCCATATAGAGGTACTTTTGATATTCTTTCTACATTCGTGGATGAGCTTACCCAAGACCTTCTTTCTGAAAGCCCCCACTATCTCCATTTCCTCCAAATTACCCATGTAGCAGAAAATATAAATTCTATCTTGTATGATCAGATTGTCTCTACCAGAGACAGAGGAACGTGACACTATCTTATAAGTGGAAAGCGAGACCAGAGTCAAAAAATTCTTGGATTACTAAGAAAAATTTCCTACAACTTGATCCTGACCTATTGGAGCATTACCATAGCTAGTAGCAGCTTCCCATCACACACTCGACAGGTCAAGTTTTTTTCACCCCGGAGGAAATGATGAGGGCATCACACCGTTGAGATGACGGTTCGATCGAGTTTATTCGACATCCAGAAAAAAGGCGTGCTGCATTCCTTTTATTTTAGTTGTTTATATATTTTAGTTATTTTGCTTTTGTAGTATTTCTTTTGTGTGGAAGTTTAGTACCACATCGATTATTTCCTAAAAATACTTATTTTGTAAAGCCTATAAAAAAGCCCCAAGACCTCTTTTGAATAATTATTGAATGAATAAAATTTTCAAAATTTCAGTTAAACTTCTCAGATTTTGTTCTTGAGTTTTAAGTGATAAGCCCGTGCAAGGGGTGTGAAGTCTAAAATTCTATCTAGATTTCCAACTCAAATTTTAAACCCTAATTCCCAATTTGAAGGTGATTGCGATCCAAATTGATTTACATCACTTTGCATAATCAACTTTTAGTAATTAGGAGAATTTTCCATCAACACGTGATATTTTCTTTAACTTGGATGTCAAGATAGTATAATATGTAATATGTGTAAATCTTACCTTCACTTTTCTTTAAAGGATATGGTAGTGGATAATTAACAGAGGAGGTGACCCTTAAGCCAGATGGAGGAAAAAAACAATTAATGCAGCCCACAATAAAAAATTGAGATAAAGTTCTGTTGTTGTTGGAGTACATGCTTTTGCCTGTATATATAGAAAATTATATCAATATGCACAACAAATGGTCACAAGATTTTTCTTGTTTAGAGTCGGTGTTTCAGCTTATTGTATTCCTAATATTTTACAAGCTTTACCAGAAAAGGCAAATAGGTAACATCAGATAGCTGGCATCTGCAGAAGGTAAAATTTGAAAATTGCTTTTATAGAACATTCATCATCTCACAATTTTCAACCGATAATCATTTCCTCCCAACTAGGCATTAAACAATGAGGATGAAACAGGAAATACTCACTATCTGGTCCACCAAGTTGTGTCACAGCATCCACAAACTGTTGATGAAGCTCATGCGTCCACCTTAAACGCTGCCTTGATGCCATACTAGGATTAATGGGGTTGGGGGGCCCACTGTTTAAGCCCATCGTGTTGCCACTCAATTCTAGTTGAGAGTCCCAATCAAGTGAATTACCATGAGCTGGGACTACACTGGAAATAGTTTTTGGTTGATAAATTTTACATTCTCTGTTGAAAAAAAAGTGATTGTATTAGTTAATGCATCAGATGTCCAAGGCATTGCACAAACTGGGAGGAGTGTTAACAGTAGATGCTATATTCAACAAGGGAACAAGCATAACAGAAAACAAAAACAGCTCATTGTGATACTAACTGAAACGGATCATAAGATCATATTTTGCCAATATATTCAATTTCATTAGGCACAATCAACAAAGGAAAATTCATTATGATGGGAACGAGGTGCGCCCAGATTTAAGCATGGAAGATTTCAAGGCTTCAAGATGTAAAATGTTCTGGACTTTCTTCCTTCCTCCACTTCCCTTCTATTTTTTAATGTCTTTCTGTAGGGACAGAATCGGGTGAGAGCTATAGTGTGGACTTGGACCTGAGACCTCCCACAACCTATTGTGACTAAATACATCGTGAAGGTAGGCGAAGCTTCAGAGATCAAAGAACATACGTGCACAAGGAGTTGTGCTAAGTCGACTTTTGATACGATTAGTCGACTTATACAATTAGTATAGTCGACTGGCCTTGCAAACAGAAAGTAAAGTTGATGTAAGTATCCAGTCATGGCGCGTGAACCGAAGAAGACGAAGCCGCACAACTCAAGTTTGATGCGAGCGATTCAAAGATTTTCATGTATTTTTCTTTTTTTTAGTTCCATTTAATAGTTGTATCTTTCTTTATTTTTAGTACCACATTGCTTGTAATTTGAAATTTCAGTTTTGTAAAGCCTATTTAAAGGCTATCATATTTAATAAAGGAATAGTGAAGAATTTTTGGATAAAATATTGTGGGAGATTGTTGTCATCTCAAAGCTTGTTTAGGATTTATTTCCTAATTACTCTTAATTAAATTCTAGCATAATAATCCCTCTCCCCTCTTCTTTCCCTGCCGCCACCCTCTCTCAAACCCTCTGTTCTCTCTCTCAAAATCAACAGCAAACAACCAACAATAACAGTGTCATCATCCCTTACATATCTATCTGCAAATCCAACCACCAGAGAATCCCACTTCCCCTTTCATCATCCTCTTCTGTTTTCTATTTTAACTGAACCCATCACCTCAGGTACCCTCCTCCCAGCCCGACCCCTTATTCGCTTGCTCGAATCCAGCCCGAGTGCCGCCTGTGCTGCGCCTGCCCCTGGCCGCGCCAACAAACCCACACCCACGTGAGCACCGTCTTGTGTCTCTTCCTCCTCGCCAATTTACCGGAATTCCAACACCGCCGTCTCCAACAGCTGCGCCATCTGCCCCGACTCCTCTCTCCACCACCACGCTCGCAAACATCGCCACCTTGTTGGTCTTGTCGCGCGAGCTCCTCTTGTCGTTGTCACAACTATCTACAAGAAGAAGGTTGAAAGAGTTCAGATCGGGTTTAACACACAAACCCGACCCGAACCCACAAAGTAAGAAAAGCTATTAGGTTTACAACTTAAACCCGGAAGCTACAGTGCCATACCCGTGCTACAATAACGGGTTTACAGTACAGAACATACCCGTTAAGGATCAGGTTTCATTTTTGGGTCGTAACTCTCGCATCCGGGCTCTGATTCTGGCGATCTTAGTATCGTTACGATCGTGATGAGCTTTACGCATCGGTGCCCACTACAGGTCACTGAGATCCCTGTGATTCTCAGTAGCTAATTTTCTCAACACGTTCTATTTATTTGTAGGTTGATAACTATTCTTTATTATTTTATCGATTTAATATGTCACCACTATATTGTGAAACTAAGATATTGCTTGCTCTGTATTTATTGATTATAATATTGATTATACAAGCTTTACCATCGAAGCTGAGTAGTTGCATCAATATATTTTAGATTTAGAATGATACCACTTTTATTGCATATTTTGTTAAAATCCGTCTTTCTCATTAGTTGTTTTAACTATTTTCCTACCCAAGATCGTATCGTTGGTGGAACAAAGTGAAGTTTTGCTTTATCAGTGATCTCTGATTCACACACACATATTGTTTCACATCATTTTGATATTAGAACACGGTTAGGGTAGGATCTACATCACGTAGGCATTTGTTAGAAAATTTCACTACTTTCTTGCGTTAAAAAAATTTTAAAAAAAAACTAGTCTAGAATTGCATATTCCATCATTAGTTAGGATCTCATTGTGCATGCCCACCCATAGTGATAACCCATACTTGCTAGGAGAAATTAGTGAACCTTACACCAACACCCTATGAACCCCAACAATTTGCCACTATACTCACCGACATACAAGCTAAGCTTGACGTCCTGACTCAAACCTTAAACCGAACCAAGAGACTAGTCATATTAGAGACTGCACGTGAACCACCCAAAACTGAGAAACCCCCAGTGCAGCCAAATGCCGAGCGTAACACCCAACATAATGCACATAATCCTGATAAGCAATACTTGAGAAGCATTTAGTTGGATGTACCTACCTTCGATGGACGCTTAAACCCTCAATTTTTCCTAAATTGGACACAACTTGATAAGTAGTTCACATGGTACAATCTCACTGAGCCTAGGAAAGTTAAGTTCACCGCAATGAAACTGACTGGTCAAGCTAGTCAGTATTAGACCAATTTAGAGATCATGCGTGTAGCCTGTGGTCAAGAACCGATTATACATGTCATAGAATGAAAGATGAGCTGAGAGGAAAGTATGTGCCGCCATCGTTTAGTGCATGTCTCATGGATAAGTGGCATCAATACACTCAAAGCAACAAATCAGCAAAAGAGCACGTGACAAAATTTGATGAGTTCCTCATCAGATGCAATACCTTTAATATTGAAGGACAAGCTCAAATCTTTTCTAGGTTAGAGCCGGACTTAGAGGTGACTTGTGAACCGAACTGTTAACTAGAGGCGTTACCGAGTTAAAGGTAGCCTACGCGTTAGCTCAGATCTAGATTCTCTTAGGTCTAACTACAACACTAGGGGTTTCGATTCAAAATCGAGTGCGTCGATAACTTCCTCATCTGCCCAATACAATAGATCTAGTACCCAAAACCCTCCACATAAGGATGACATCAAGGGAAAGAATCTTGAACGGGACAACAGAAGCAAGGGCCTCAAGTTTCTCAAAGTTAGTTTCACGATCAAGTGCTACAAATGTCAAGGTTATGGACACTTAGCAGCCATTTATCCTAGTCTCGTCAGAATCACCATAACAAATGAACACGCACCGAAGCTACTGAACTAGACTCTGTTGTGTACATCTCTAATGGTGAAGAAGACTCCGGCGACTAAGAGCCCACAAGTGCTGATGTTGGTCTCAATTGTATTAATCAAACACCATCAACTCACTTGTTTGTCGTTAGATGTGTCCCCTCCCAACCAGCTACCTCCACACATTTACTAAAATTAGAGATAAGAGTTGTAAGGTGATTGTGGACAGCGAAAATTGTATCAATGCAATATCATCTAAATCACTCAAGAATCTGAGATTAAACGTTGTACCATACCCCCACCCAGTCAAAGTGTCATGGATTGACTCACGACACTGAGGTCAAACAATGGTTTCTTTTCCCAGTCAATTTCAATCATTATCAAGACAATATCTGGTGTGATGTGATCACCATGAATGTAGATCAAGTCATATTAGATAGAACATGGTTGTTCGACAAAAAAATATACTATTTAAGATCGATCCAACATGTGTCAATTTGAGCATGCGGGCAAGCAGACTAAGTTACTATTCTTGAAACACAAGACTGGACAACCCAACTAGACATCCACTTTGGCTTTGCTGCCAACCCACTTTCCCACCTGTCATTGCTACTGCTCCCTCCTTGTCTCCCACCAGTCATGCATACCCTGATCGCAAACCGCTTCCTCCCTTACTGCTGACACCATCTTATTATAAAGCATTCGAGTTTGCACTTGCATTTGCATCATATAAACATGTACACAAACTACACAAAGAGATCAGTAATGAAAATAAATGGAGCAATATGAAGTTTACTTTATGAACTGACAGTAGAAAAATATTTAAAGCTTTTAATGTAAGTGATTATGTATGGTTCAGATTTATCCGAAACAGTCTCCTTCAGGAGCTGCTAAAATATTGCATGTTCGCAGTGCTAGACCTTTCAAGATCTTGAATAAACTGAATTGCAATACTTATATTATAGATCTTTTTAGAAATTATAGCATTAGTTGTACTTTTAATGTTAATGATTTAATGGATTACAATGGTTTTGATTGTAACCATTGATTGTTAAGCCTTCCCCTAATCTCTGAGAGACCCCCACTTACCCACTTCCAAATACTTATCCCATTACAGCAGAAAAAATGATAAAATTTTAAAGGATGAGACTATCACCACCAATATTGGTGAAACTCACAGGTACTTGGATCGCTGTAAAGGAAAAGCACTGATTGTTGACTAACAAAGAGATCGAGGTAGAGTAGAGTAGCGGACTAATCCAGTACAACAGGAGAGCACTATTTCACCTGACTCGACGGCGTCGAGTCTTCGCCCACCCCGAGAAAATGATGCAGGTAATTAGCCATGGCACGTGAACTGAAGAAGACGAAGCCGCACAACTCAAGTTTGATATGAGCGATTCAGGAATTTTATGCATTTTTTTTTTTAGTTTAATTTAGTAGTTGTATCTTTCTTTATTTTTAGTACCACATTGTCTGTAGTTTGGAATTTCAGTTTTTATAAAGCCTGTTTAAAGGCTCTCATATTTTAATAAAGGAAAATGATTTTTGGATAAAATATTGTGTGAGATTGTTGTTATCTTAAAGCTTGTTTAGGATTTATTTCCTAATTACTCCTCTTAATTAAACCCTAACCTATAATCCCTCTCCCCTCTTCCCTGCCGCCACCCTCTCTCAAACTCTCTGTTCTTTCTCTCTCTGAAGCAAACAACAAGCAGCAACAGTGCCATCACCATCTTTTCTCCCTTATATATCTCTCTGCAAATCCAACAACTAGAGAATCCACTTCCCCTTTCATCTTCTTCTTGTTTTCTATTCTAACTGAACCAATCACCTCAAGTACTCTCCACCAAGCCCGACCCCTCCTTCGCGTGCTCGAATCCAGCCCAGAGCGCGGCCTGTGCTGCCGCCTGCCCTCAGCCACACTAACGAACCCACACCCACGTGAGCACCATCCCGTGTCTCTCCCTCCTCACCAATTCACCGGAACTCCAACACTGTCGTCTCCAACAGCTGCGCCATCTGCCCCGACTCCCCTCTCACCACCACGCCCGTAAGCTCCACCGCCTTGCTAGTCTTGTTGATCGAGCTCCTCTCGTCGTCGTTGCAACTATCTGCAAGAAGAAAAAGGTTGAAAAAGTTCAGATCGGGTTTAACACACAAACCCGACCCGAACCCACAAAGTAAGAAAATCTATTGGGTTTACGACTTAAACCCGAAAGCTGCATTCATACCCGTGCTACAGTAACGGGTTTACAGTACAGAACATACTGTTAAGGATCGGTTTCATTTTTGAGCCGTAGCTCTCACATCCAGGCTCTAATTTAGGCGATCTTGGTACCGTTACGATCGTGACGACGAGCTCTACGCATCGGTACCACTACAGGTCACTGAGATCCCTGTGATTCTCAGTAGGTAATTCTCAACACGTTCTATTTATTTATGGGTTGATAACTATCCTTTATTATTTTATCGATTTAATCTGCTGCCACTATATTGTGGGACTGAGAGATTTTGCTCGCCCTGAATTTGTTGATCATAATATTAATTATACCAAGCTTTGTCATCGTAGTTGAGTGGTTGCATCAGTATATTTTAGATTTAGAACGGTACTACTGTTATTGCACATTTTGTGAAAATTCATCTGTCTCATTAGTTATTTAAACTATTTTCCTTCCCAAGATCGTATCGTTGGTGGAACGTAGTTGAGTTTTACTTTATCACTAATCTCTAATTCACACATGCATATTGTTTCACATCAAAGGTTCTCATATTTTTGTCAGATTAGTCGACTGATACTTCTGTATAGTCGAATAATATACATGATAAGTCGACTTATATATTAGTATAGTTGACTAATATGGTTCTGACAGCTTTTTGATCTATTTTCAGTTTGAGTTGTATTCGAGTTTTCTTTTCTTCTGAGGTGGTGATTGTTCGTATTAGTGAAGTTTGTATAGGACTGGGAGGGTCCTATGGTCTATAGGGTGCCCTTCAATGAAATCAAAGAATTCAATAGTTCTAACAGAGAATCAAGAAAAAGTGAGAGATTCGCGTGAGAAATTTTAGCCATAAGAGTTCGCTGTTCAAGGTGACAATCAAGGAACTTGTAATCTTCTTAGCGAGAGGTGTAAGTATTTCTTATTGTACTTCCCCAAAGTTTAATAAAATCTCTCTCTTCTCCCGTGGATATACATACGATATGTTTGATCGGTGGAACCACGTTAAATTGTATGTTGATTTCTATACTTCGGAATATCTCATCTCTTCTTCTCGTTGCTCGACGATCTTGTTCCTTCTGCTGCGTCGCCCAAGCAATCAATATAGAAGCATATCGATCGTGGGGTCTACTGTCACTACAAACCCACTCTCTCTTTTGCCACCTAAGTCAAGCCTACTGGGAAATGTTCAAAATTATGTACAAGATTACTAAACCTAATTGTTAGCTAATAAGCATGGATAACTAAAAGCAAGTCTTGTATCTGTTTGACACATGCTATTGAGTAGTTTCCTAAAACACACAGATCACATGTCAGACACGCCATAGACAAGCCAAATTAAAAAGGAAATCAAATAAGTGCAAGGTGGAAACTCGCAAGCCCTGCCCGATTGAAATAAATATGAGAAAAAGGATCAATCCAACATGCATGAAATAACTATTTTGGCATTCCCTAAACACCATTTACTTGAACATATATGGTGCATCATAGACTTGTGTTAGGTTGGGAATTACATGTTAAATTGGGCATTTTAAGTTTATTTCTTTGGTTTAGTTGCTGGGTTATAGAATCAAACGAAATGATGAGGATACCTTCCCCCCCTTTCTATATGTACAAGACATTCTAATCAACAAGTATCTAATAAGCATGGACACAGATATTAGCATGGACACAGATATAACATTGACATGGACACAGAGACACGAAAATTCTTGGAGAGCAGGATGCTAGGACAAAGTGACATGACTGTGTGCGTATGCATTACACATCAAAACCCACAGTGAGGACATAGGTTTATTGAAGTAGAAAGAAACAAAAGATAAAATTTAACGTTCTAAAACTATAGCAAATAATCAAGTAACTAAAAAAAAAAAAAAAATCTGATAGTCCAATCTAAGCTCCCCAGATACAAGTCTAGTTATGAAACACCACACATGTTTCCAGGTGTTTAAGTTCTCTTAACAGAATTCCTCTTATGTCAAATGATCCTTTTATATGATTGTTTAAATGGCTCTACGGTGTCCAACAGGCGATCATTAGAAGAAATACATTAAAAGCAGCACGGGCTTGACAGAGGATTTATGGGCTTTTAAAATCCGCACAACTTCCTCTGACATGGACGATATGGAAAAATATGAAACCCTTAAAAGGTTCCTTCTTCTTATGTTCCTCCGACATGGACGATACATGTTAGGTAAGTGCCTGCAATTGTCGTTGACTAATATGCATAGGGCATGAACACAAGACTCACTTTGAACTGTCCATGCTTCATAGGTAATCACAAGGGAGTTTGGTGTATATACCTATAGCTACCCTATATATATATTGGGAGTAGGTTGGCACACTGGCTTCCACCAGGATTCCCTCCCAAAAGACCAAAGGAAAAAAAAGGAAGAATAAGAAAAAGAAAGAAGAAAAGCAAAAAAAAAACAGAAAGAAAAGAGGAACATAAGAAGAAGGAAAACTAACTCAATGGCCCATTCACCCTTTAGTTTCCAAGGTCAGTAGAAAGAAAGTTTTATATAAAGTATAAACAACTCCTTCAATATTTCCATTTTTTCTTTCATATCATACCTTTATATAACTTTCTACTCCTATACTTGAAATATATGACACTATATAAATTTTTATTAAAGATAATGAGCTTCGCATAATTCCCCTCTACACAATATTAACATCACTAAATGCCTTTTATTTTATTTCCAAACCTACCAAAAAGAAATTTGAATGTGCCTTCATTATGTTCATCCTACAAATCATAAAGGGAAACGACACCATAGAGAAGACGAGAAAAGAATCTATAAGTCCAAGTTTTAGAGGAGATGACACCGATATATAAAGGGATAAACAATTAGATCTCAAAAGCAAGTTTTCAAGAGGTAAAAGCTAAACCACGAGTTTAGAAGAGGAAAGACCCATGTTTTATGCAGATTTTATATAGCAGTCCATATACAAGTCTAAAAGAAAGAAAGAAAGAAAGCAAGCAGTCACCAACAACATTGTAATATCCATTATGAAATTGAACTTGTATTCTGACGTATCAAAGAATTACTTCCATACAGTGTTCTAATTAACGGAAAGTGTAACGTAGAGAACAAGTGCTGCTAAGTGCTAAAACGGAAAGTGACAGCTAAACCGGGATAGTTATTTAAATAAATAAATATACATAACAAGTATATACAAAATTTATATAGATGCATACAAAATATAACAAAATAGAAAAGAAATGTGTTAACATAATTGTCACAACTCACAAAGTCACAAAAAAGAAAAAATATACAAATGGAAACTATAAAAACATTCAAAACGGAGAAAAAGCTAAGTGTACAAAGAACAAGAAATGAAGCTTTGAAGTAAGAATTCCATGTGCAGAAACAATGCAGTGTTATGAAAATGACGGGCCATCCCAACAAGGTAGTGAAGAAAAAAATGAAGTGAAAGAGAAAGATAAAATGCATACGTGAAGAGTTTCGAAGAAAAATGCAGGGCTAACTAGTAACTAAGCTATTAAATAGAACATAGTTAATGAATAAAAATGAAAATTCACACCATTGAAAGATATAAAAGAGAGAGAAAATGTATCTAAGTCCACCTTAGAAATAAAAGCAACTATATCGTGTATATGAAAGTTTGGATAACTAGGAATATAAAATCTGATACTTGGATTTAGTTTAGAAATAAAAGCAACGAATAACATCTTATAATACTATTATTTTATTTAGTTGGGATGTTTTTTCTCGAATGCGGGTCCAATTTTTTCACTTAACGGGTTTTAAAGAGCTTTTCTGGGGCTTTTTCAGATAGCAGATGGGTAAAAAACAGGCAGTTTTAACTGGTGTGTGGTCTAAAGCGCTTGCTTCAACAACCTGCTTACCCACTCTGATATGGGCTAAATCGTAGTGGAATACTACCAGCTACGCTAAAGCGCTCCTATTCAGAACACCGCTAGTTCCATTTTTTAAATTGATTCAATGAGGAAAGGATACATAAATTTTGTTGAGTGTTGAAAAGAATGAGGATCAACTGCTTCGATCAAGTAAATCCCCAGACACACAGACAAAGGGGAGAGAGGAATCCAAGCTGAAAGTTAGACATTTATAGTCTTAAAGCAGATGCTCAAGCAAGAAACTACCGATGAAATAACAAATATGCACTAGACAATTTGTCCAGAATGCAATACCTCATTATGGAGAGTCCAGTGATCAATCTAACAAAGTTAAACATCCCTCTCAAGTTTTAAAGTGCAGATCCAATGGGCTATAAGAACTATATCCAAGAATTAATCATGAAATGCTAAGGCTACATTGCGAAGGGAATGAGATGTGTCATACTTGAAGCCTAAAATATTAATAATGAATTTGGGATTCAGCTCATTGAGGACCAGTTTGGAATCCTTGTCAAAAATATCATAAGCTGTTTATTTTGTATGACAACACAAGAACTATTAATACCCTAAACAAGGAATTTCATTGACTCAGAAAAGATCTGACGATGCTCCGTACAAGGACCAAAACATAAATCAAGACATGCAATGCTGGGTCTTTGCAACTTCCTAACTGAGAAGCGCAATTCTCAACTACTATATTCTTTAAACCAAGGTTTGAAATACCGCTTCCTACCAATATTTTCACCCAATGTTGATAATGCTGATATGACCCAATACGAGCGAGATGATACCGATATTGCAATATCACCAAGACAAAATGGCCGATATTGCGAATTCTGATACCAAAAACTGATGATCAATACATATACCAAGATTTCAAATCTTGTTTCAAACCAAATGTAACCAAAAATATGCTAAACAGGTAAAAACATGTACGCCACAAAGCAATAGTGTACTCATCTATAAGGACATCAATAACTTAGTTGCACACAGTCACCAATCATAGCTTCCATAGCCTCTAGCATCATTCTCTGCCTTCTTCGACAGACCCTAAAAGCCATCCAAAGGTTCTTTCCAAATCCCTGGGCATATGTGTCTCTTGGTTGGGGATCATATTTTTTTAAAGTATATATGAGGTGTCAACATCAATCTCAACACTTACATTTATTGTAGTTTGTATCCGGTCATATTTTGTGAGTGTCTAGTCATCTAAGAGTCATGTAGTGTTTATCTAATAGTCATGCTGATACACTTTGTAGTGCTGTCTAAGAGTCATGTTCTGCATTTTTCATGTATTTATCTAAGAGTCATGTTGGCTGCATTTATGAGTGTCTATTAGACAATTTGGCATTAGTTATTGTGTCTATCACGCCTTTGGCTATAAATTAAGAAGAGACTAAATTGTGTAAGCATGATGGCCAATTAGAATTGTGATAATAAATGAAACATTGAGAATTTCCTTTAACAATTCATCCTACAAGTTAGGTGTATTGGATGTGAAATCAACAAACCTTGGGTGTGAAATATAACAATCGAAGGTGTGAAGTCTCCCTAGTCTTTCATGCCTCTTAATTTTTTAATTCCTTCCCGATTTCTTTTCCTTGAGGTTTTTTTCTACTGATCTCTTCAATAGTGCATGCTCTCATCCACACAGACCCATCTTTTAGATGCATCCCACATCACTCTTCCAATGCCATTACCATTCAGAACTTCAACAAATCATTGATCTTCCTGCCACAATGTCCCAAGGAAGACTCCATTTAAGAATCAATGGTTATATGAGTGCGTTGTCCATTTATGCACTTTGAAATCTTGCAAACGACAGCTTCAGTCAAGATGATTCCTTGTGAAAATATATGTACATTATAAGTAATTCCAACCATACTAGATCTGAGAGCCAGATTGGCAACACGTGCTACTGGGATTAACCAGGCAGTAACTATTCTCAGTGGTTCATCCCATGGTTTAGAAACACTTCTTAAAGACATAATGAAATCTAGATACGAGGGTTCTGTCCTACAATAGCTCACATGTCAAGAAGAAACGAAAGAACAAGGCCTGGAACACCATCGAACTCACTGTGAAGACTATTAAATAAGTGGTAGATTCAAAGAATAGGTGCTATATCATCTGTCATCCATTCGTTGCACCAAACTTGGAGACAGGATCACAATCAACTGAAGCAATCAAAAAGGCATACTCAGTCTACCTTTTGAAGAAATAAGAGAAATCTAAATGAAGAACAGCTACATAGTTTCCACCAGGTCCATTAACTCTAACGATGTAAAAGCTTGAAGCGGTTTTGCTATCCATTAATAGAAAAAGCGAGCTACAGGTGACTGAAATCTGACTTGTTAAGCTAGCAGAGTAGCCATCTATCAATAACTCACAGGACCAAATTTAACCACAAAATCACCATCAATTGAAAACCTCAAGCAGCTTACCGTTCAAGGAAACCAAAATTGAGAGAGTCAGGGCAGAGGCCTTAAAGAGAGGGGCCTCTTAAAGAAGCCTAAGGGAAGCCTAATGAAGATCAGCTCTGCACCAAGTTCAGGATACTATTACCTATAATGGAATTATATCAAAATATCAGCTTTAGGCCAACAATTTCCATGCTTCAAAGCTCTAATCGTTACCATATTTTCAGAGATAAATGAATTGGAGCAAAAGTAGCTGAAAACGGAAACATAGAAAATGCATCAGAAATTACTCAAGAAATCAATCAAAATTTCTACAAGAAAACAGCAGAAACAACAAGAAATACTCTCCAAAGTTCGCAGAAAAACCACGAAATCCGAGCTATATAGGAATTAATTGAAGGATGAAGAGATACCCAGATCACAGACTCGCTAATTCTCCCCCAATCGTGTCTCGGGACAAGAAATCGCTGCGGGCCACTGAGGTGGGTAGCTGATTTGACTGTTAAAAAAAGGAAAGAAACATTCAAAAAAAATCGAAATTTTCTGTAAAGGAAATGGGACTTACTTCAAAATTTTCGTTTTGTTTTCAGTGTGGACTTGGGAAATTTTTATTACCGCATGCAGAGAGATTCGTCGGAATCCCACGCGCAGGGGACCAATCAGAGAGCAATTAGGCTGCGCTCCTCGAAAATAGAGAGGAGAGAGAGGAAGAGGAGAGAGAGAAATGGTCGTTTTTTTGACAATTTCTGAATTAAGTCCTCATTTAAAAAATAATTAAAAACACACTTTTTTTAAAAAATATTTGTAAAATCGATCTATGACATGTCACGCGGCAAATGATCAATTCACATCGCCAATTTGGCAAATCTTGCTGGTGTTATGCGCTTTAAAATACTCCGTAGTTGATAACTCTTAAAAATTATTATTATTTTTGACTTTTAACCAACTCCGGGGTTAACAACTCCGAAGTTCAAAAAATGGCAATAAAAAAATACTTGTGAAAAAAATAAGCTTGTGATTATTTATCTTTTTGGGTCGAATGGCACTCCGATCTTGACAAGGCCGGAGTTCAAAGCAAGCTTGTGAAAAAAACTTGTGATTATTTTTTTTACGTCTAAGATATGGAACTCCAGCCTTGGCAAGGCCGGAGTTCAATAAACTTGTGTTGAGACAGGTCTTGTCAAATCTTAGAGTTTTCAATATAGGTTTTCAAAACTCTGACCTACGAAGGCCGGAGTGTTTTTAAACCACCAACGAGATGTGTCATGCTGGTGACGAAGTTGACCACTGACCGACGTGACGTATCACGATCAGTTTGCTAATTATTTAAAGATTTTTTTCAAAAAAAAAAAAAAAAAAAGCCCATTTTGAACCGGAGAGAAGGTTGGGTTTGAGTTATGAAACCCAAACCAAACCGAAGCCCGGTTTATAAACGGGTCATCTTGAATTGGATAATCCCCAGGATTTTTTTTTTTTCGTTTTCCCCGACTCTCCCTGTCTCCGTTCTGAGTTCCCAAAGGGCAATGGAGTCTATTCTTTTTCCTCAAAAGAGCGAGTCCCTCTCCACTTTAATTTAATTAATTTAATTTTTTTTAAATTTTAATAATTTGATTATGTTATTGCTCACTCAATTCCCTCTCATTTCTCTTTTGTATTCCAGGTATTTGCTTGGGATTTGTGGAGATCAAGAGAGCCAAAGCTCATGGCTTCTTCAAGGTTTGCTGTACTCTCATGCTTTGTCCCCTTTCAAATAATTGAGTTTAAAATTTTCAGGAATCGGATGCTGCAAATGTTTCCTTAATGGGTTTTTGCTTTATTCTTATAATTTTAACTTCGAAGTAGGAAAAGGAAAAAGAAAAATCATTTGTTTGGGTTGAAATAAAATCTTTCTGATGCTGAGGCCACCTCGATGATCGCTGGAGTGAAGCGGTGCCGGTTCTTGGGCGCCATCTCGACCTGAAATCAGATGAAATGAGAGCTTGCAGCTCAATTAGGGAATCTAGGGTTTCAATTAGGAAATTGGGGCAACTTTGAGAAGCCCAATCTCTCTTACAAGCAAATTCTCGCTAGGATAAAATTCCCTAAATTCAGCATAAAAAGGAAAGAAAAGATTACACAACACTATTTATATTCGAACTCAGCTTGGAGAACACACAAATGATATACTTGGAATCGGGTTCGGATGTTCGGGCTTTTCATCATGACCCAGCCCATTACCTGGTCCACTCTTTTCAGCAAACGAAAAGAAGGTAACCCTGCTGGCAGCCTGACCTGACCCATTACCTCTCACTTGATTCACCACCTCTTCCCCCCGCCAACGACTATAACGCCTGAGCATAACTGAGTATCAATGTTCATTGTAGCAGGATGAGAAATTCGCTGTAGCAGGTCGAGAGTTTGAAAATTTGAGCTCGCGACAAGACTCCCCCATAAATTCGACCTTGCCTCAAGATTGAAGCTGGGGAATCTCTTAACCAATGCCCAATATTCCTCCCAGGAAGCTTCTTCAGCCGGCAAGTGCTTCTACTTCATCAGGACCTCAATGATGACTGTACCATTTTTGTTCACCATTCTCTTCTTGAGGATTCCTGCAGGTTCCCAGATCTGTTCTACTGAGTCAAGGGGTGACTGATGTTGTACCTCGGTTCCTGCTCTCAGTTTCTTTTTCAATTGGGAGACATGAAACACTGAGCGGAACTGGCCTGTGTCAGCAGCTCTAGTTGTAAGAGGGTTCAAAGAGTCGTATCCGGAACGGCCGTCGGCGAGACGTGATTGAGATCTGATCTGTCATTTAGCCGATTTTGGAAGGGATCGGCCATGAATCGGCCCAAACTCGTCTGATTCAGCCAAGTCAACTTGGTATCGCGAGTTGACTCGGCCGAATCGACCCAGGCGGGGCCGGCGGGGCCGATTCAGAGCAATTTTGGTATGATCTTTAAATCGCCCTTTTCATCGTCCTTAAAGGAAAAAAAAACATCCTCGAGATCCAGATACTCGCCCTTCTCGCCTCCCTCACCTTCGCCGCCGCCGCCGCCTTCACCGCCGCCCCTCGAATCTGGACCTGCTCGTCCTCGTCGTCATCATTCATCCTTGCCCGATCTGGATCTGGATCAGCTCACCGTCGTCATCGTTCGTCCATCACCCGCCTCGCCGCGCTCATCGACGCTCATCTCTCTCGCTCGCTCTCCCAATCTCTCCCGATCTCTGTCGAGAGAGATTGGGAAAGAGAGAGTCGCTCTCTGTCTCTCTATCTATGTCTCACCGTCTCTCTTTTATACTTTAATTTTAATTTATTATAATTTAATTTTAATTTTAGTTTAATAATATAAGTGACGTTCTTCTAAAAAATACAAGTGAGGTGTCTCACCCTCTCCCCTCTCTGTCAAACCCTCACTCCCCCTCTCATTTAACATTATACATGTATTTATGCATGTAGTGAAACTGATTATATTATGCATGTATTTTTGGTATGTTTCTACTGATGACGCATGCATTTATACATTCTCTTTATATTTAGTGTGTTAGGTGATATGTTCTAGGCATGTGATACATAAATATTGATGTTTTATTTTTTAAGATTTGTCATGATTTTTTCAGATTTTTTTGAGTTTTATATATAGCGTTTTGCGCGTATCGCTTGAGTCCATTCCGCGACGCTGCGACCAATGCGTCTCAGTGCTCGCCGATTCGACGGATGAGACCGCGACTTTGAATTATAGTTTGTAAGCTACTTTAAATTTCGGATATCGGCGATATATCGGTCAGCAAAATAATATATCGGATACCGGATACCGGGTGATATATCACGATATGTTATTAAATACTGGATGTCATTTCGAATATCATACCGGATGAAAAGTATACATATGATTGCGTACATAAATGATATGAAACTACTTAAAATAAGTTTAGGGTCATGCTTATCTTTTGTAGAAGTTCCTCAAATGCGTTTGTAAAAACTCCTCAAATGCGTCACATGGCGATATATCGGATATATTCATCTTGAATATCGGCCGTTATATGGCCATGTGACGATATATCAGCTCATATCGATTCAAAATGATATCCGATAAAATTTTACACTCATCGTATCATTTTGGATAAAATACTGGTATCTTGGCCGATCGGCCGAGATTTAAAACAGTTGCAGCACCCTGTAGGGACCGTTAGTAGAGAGGAGAAAGCTTCTGGTGTCTGCACCCACCCACAGATACTTGTCTGTATGATTGCAGCCTCAAATAGACTAGATCCCCTTCTTCAAACTGTTCCTTTGTCTGTCATCATCTTCATCCTGTCACGTGCCTTCACCAGGTTGTCTTTCAACAATTGCAGGGCAATGTCCCTTGCCATCAACTCCTCTTCCATTGCCTGAAGTCTAGTAGTCATGGGTAGATAGCTAGATATGGTGGGGTCTGCCATACAGAGCCTGATAAGGAGATGTCTTCGTAGAGCTGTGCCAATTTGTATTGTGCCAGAATTGGGCCCAGGGCAGCCACTTCACCCAGTCACGAGGCTTGCGTGAACAAAAGCATTTCAGGTAAGTCTCTAAACATATGTTCACCACCTCTGTATGGCCATCGGTCTTGGGGTGGAATGAGTGCTGAAATGCAGGCGGAGCCTTGCATAGCCCAGAATTCCTTCCAGAACTCACTGGTGAAGCCATCTCTGTCAGACACTATGGTCCTAGGAAGGCCATAGCTTGAACACATTGTCAATGAGAGTTGCTACTACTGCCTGGCAGTGAATGGATGAGCAAGTGGAAGAAAGTGTGCAAACTTGGTTATTCTATTCACCACCACTAGATTGTAGTCCCCCCCCCCCCACCCAAAAAAAAAAAAAAAAAAAAAAAAAAAAAAACCGGCAGCCCCTCAATGAAATCCATTGAGATGTCTTCTCAGACTTGTTCAGGAAAGGTCAGAGGTTGCAGTAAACCAGCAGGTTGTGTGTTCTCATGTTTGGATCTCTGACAAACTTCACATTGTCTGATGAATTTCCTTACCATATTCCTCATTCCCTTCCAGTAAACCACCCTTTTAAGCCTCTGCAGAGTCTTCTCATATCCAGAGTGCCCCCTTACTGGAGTGTCATGGTGTTCTGACAAGCCTTTGGGTGAGAGGTGAGGTCGGCTGATCAAGATCTTGTTCTTGTATTAGAACAATTCTCCTTTCTTCTGATACTTGCTGCTGTCAAGTGTGTCAGTTTCTCATTTACCATTGAGATCCTTGAAGAACTCCTCATAGCCCACCATCTCCTTCAGCCCCTTCAGCCAGTTAGATTCTACTGCAGTGATGGTGAAAGATGAGACTTCCTCATTGTCTACTTTCCTGGAAAGACTATCAGCAACATCATTTTCTTTTCCCTTTTATACTCCACTGTCAATTTGTAGTTATGAAGCTTAAGCAACTATGTATGTTGGGCCTCTGTATACAACCTCTGCTCCAGAAGGTACCTGAGAGGCTTATGATAAGTTTTGAGGATGAATTCCCTTCACAACAAGTACTGTCTCCATTTCTTGACACCAAACTGAATTTCTAGCATCTCCTTCTCATATGCTGAAGCTATCTTCTCTGGAGATTGAGTTTCTGGCTAATGAATGCAATGGGGTGGTGA
>JAVJIF010013706.1:0-30137 GCA_038442645.1 Agave tequilana
GGGGGCGTCCCCTCAGTTTACGGATATCCGTTCCCTCTGGTCCTTTTCAACCAACGCGGACTCTCCTGGCGTCTTCTTATTTATATAGATTATATATATAGAGCATCCTTTCCTTGAATTGTTATTCCCATGTGATAGACGGAGTCACTGATTGGGTCTCTAATTTATTTAAAAATTCATGAGAAAAACTATCCCGTTTTTATTTAGTAAGGTGTGAATTCTAGATATAAAATCAAATCTCTTATAGAATCTAGGTATGGTAGTTTCATGCTATGTCATCCACTTCTTTCAAAACATAATTTAATAGGATTTTCGGCCGTGCTTGAACATGCCTAATACTTTTTTTCAATTTAGGGACCGTTTGTTAATTTGTAAATGACTTACAGCCTAATTAACAAGCACCGTAATTCATAAAAAACTTATGCAACTCAACTACAACTCACTTGTAACTCAATTATTACTCACTTATAGTTATTTTGTGGTGATGCAATTTGTATTATTTTTATATTAATATTAATTTTTTTCAATATTTTATATTTTTAGTTTTGTTTGCAATTTAAATTTTTAAATTATCAAATAGTTAATTTTTTCATTTATGACTTACACATTACGATAATCAAACACATACGTAAAAACACAATATATTTTCTTATTTATAATTTTATATTATCAATTAAAAATTGTAAAATTTATATGTACATAATTTTTTTACAAATGTAATAAATTTATCAATTATAAATTATAATTACGATAAATTATCACAACTAAACAGACACGCAATCATGCAATGAATGCAAAAGTGAAATTCATGAAAGTGTTGCCACGAGACATGAACATGAATATGGGCAGCAATCAATCAAATCAGTCTGACTAATAATAAAGGGGGTCACAAGGAGTCAAGGAATTGAGCTTGTGGCGTGCTCTCCAGCGCTAGCATGAGCCTAGCCTCAATAATAATAGCAAAAAAGCAGCAGCGATCAGCATGGGGGACTTCATAATTTCAATGCAGTGGCAGTTCACTGCGCTGCTGACACAGGCACAGGCAAACCCCCCACAATCAAAGCATCTGCCCAACCTGCGTGCCATTTTCGAATAAGCTTGCTTGCTATCTTTGGTAAAAGCTCGCACTTGTACGGTTGTACTTGTACAGTACAGATACGCATAAATTTCAGACTTTGGTTTGTTGCGTATATACAAACAAACATCCGTAGTTGCAAGATTTATCATAATTCTTCGTTGAGAAAGCAGGCGCATGATTTAAATTCATCTACGGATCAAACGGAGATGTGAACCTGCTACTCATACATAAGTTACATTTTAGTTTATTTGTCTCAGATGCATCTCTTATATTTTCTTGATGTGTCTTCTGTTCTATAAATTTTTGAATACGTCACAAAAACATCAGCAAGTATTCATTACGTATCTTATATTTTCTTGATGTGTTTACGGTTCTATAAAGTTTTGGATGTCACAAAAATATCAGTAACTATTCGTTACGAATCTAAGTATCCAATTAAGCATCACTTATGCCTTAAGCACCAATTATAAATTTTGGATGCATTATATATCATGTGTTTTTTTCATGTCCTGATCTCACATCTACACCCTCACTCACACCCGCAACTCCAAATCTCATTTAATTAATTAATTCTACCCAATTAATCCCCAAATTCCCATTCTCCCCCTCTTTATGATCTTCTTAGCTCGTTGTTTTGATACTGACCATTAATATTCATTTGTAAATAATGAAATATTCTTAAATTTTATTAGCAAGTAATGATATATTATTGTTATTTATAAAATTGTATATTGTTATAGACCTATTTTATATATTCTAAAACACTTTTAATAAAATACCCTTAAAGTTTATTTATTTTCAAATAATCATTTAATTCTAGTTTTAAGATCACTGTTATACAAATTTTGATATTTTTTGAGTGTCACTTTGGGCCTCCTCCAGTTAAAAATCCTGCCTGCCCACTGGCCATCTCTCTCTCTCTCTCTCACACACAGAAATTAAACCGAATCTTGTACAACTCAGTCTGACCCAACTGCGGGCTGAACTGGGCCTACGCTTATAGCGGGACCCAAACTATGGGCCAAATCCCAAGCCATAATTGGGCTTAACTGCTCAGCCCAGCCGGTCCCCACCAAGCTCTGACATGAGCTTGACTTCTTAAATAAAGAAAGAGGTCAGACTCTGCCCAAGTTATTGACAACCGAGAAGCCCCCTCTTTTACCCTTATATTCAAACTAAATAGTAAACAAAAATAAAGAATTATATTTAAACATAAAACATAATTAAAAAAAAAAGATGGAGCTAAACAAAGCGTTAGGACTTCAAAACTGCTGGATAGATCAAGTCACAAGGACTGAATCTACTCCTTTTGCTCCCATACCAACTTGAATGTACAATAATAACTTTTACAAATACGGTAACACAACACCTCTACCAGTATTTCTGACATACAAACTACATGGAAAATGAAACAATATATACAATCACAACTAACTGTGACCTCGAAATCTTTCTCAAACTCGTATGCACACTAAGCTCTTCCTCCATCTCCCATATTGATTCATTCAGCTAGTCTACAATCCTCAGAAATTCATCTGTCTGCTTTTCTTCTACTCTGCTTGGTCCTCAGCATGTTGTCCGCCATATCTTGTATACGGTTAATGTTGTATCGGTTCACGCTATGCTTCATGCTACAACAATCGCTAGAACTCACCGAGCAAACGAGGCAAGTTTTGGGTGTTGGTCACCACTGACTTCAGTCGGACAGGACACTTGTCAGGCTGTCTCACTATGTAAATTTGATCACCGTGGGCTTTGTACATGTCCTGATTCCGGTGCCATGTCCATAGAGCATGCGTCTCGTTCTTCACCTGGGAAAATAAACACAGCTGTGATATTGATAGCTTATTATCAGATGGCAGGTAAAGAAACTACAGCCTGGTTTTTCAATAATCTATGCTTAGAAAGACACTCTTCGTAGCTAACATTATATTCTCCTCTTAGCAGTGCAGCTTGCTGCATATAATCAAAAAACTTGTTCCGATAGAAATAGTTAAGGTTTATGAATGCACAGCACTAGCCAAGGGTCCATATAGCTTGACGGAATGAAATTTGCAACAAAAGAGAGCTTTGTGTAGTACAATGCCCTAAAATTTAATGTGCTATAATTTGTACAATCTGCTACTGAAAAATTATCAAACTGTACATTTCAAGTTATTGACAGGCTTATAAGACAGTTATGATTATTATAATTAACCAGAACCTGATGTTTATGCAAACTGTTCACTGTCTTTAGGATGAATGTGGTTAAAAGGTACATCAATCATAATAAAAGGGAACTCAAATGTACATAACATATTTACAATTTTTTAGTTCTAGGCTCTAGCAGTGTAGTTCTCTATATATTTTTTACAACATAGCTCACCTAATAAGCTAATATGTTCAATATATGATAAGAGAACTACCAAGGAAACTACAGAGTAGCAGGAGGGTATGATACAATGGGAAAGAGAGGGGATAGAAGGGTACCTCTAATATTCCATGGCCAAAGCTACTTTCTCGGTATGCACTATAGTCAGGTTGGCGGTCCCAGCAGAATTTGCCAGCAGCAGGGCCTGTAGTGAAGTTGAAAGCACAGACGTCACCCGTCCAATCGGGTGCTTGTAGCGGGTCTGGGCAGTGGCCAGGGTCATCTGCATGATTAATAGCTATCTTCTCCCGATTGCCTCCGTCTCCAACCATGATATGAAGAGGAGCACATGGATCTAAGTGTAGTTATAAACCCGATTTGATCTTTCATAGGCATGAACCTGATGTTAATAAAGAGCACAATCACAGGTTAAAGATACCAATTATAATGCAATTTATACCATAAAAAGGTTGCTTCTAGGTTAATGACCATATCAGAGATAATTCTTGTTGGCAAGGAAGCAGAAAACTGGGCAGGACGCTCAGAACTTCTAAGGCCATGAAACTTACTTTACAATGAAAAGTGAAAACATGTCTACATTGTAGGCCTCGCCAGTAACAAGTTTTCAGTATCATTATTAAACTTGCATTACGATCGAGGATAAAAGAGGAAAGGAAATAATAAAAAATGAGTCATGAATGCAGTTTGTAAAATTAAAACTCCTCAAGGAAAAATATTATCTCTCTCTTAAGAATAGTGAAATGAGATTGCAAATTCCTTTTCCTATTTCATCCTTTATGCAAACAACCAGATCCAAACAACAGATAACTAAATAGATGGAACGAAAATTGAACTGAAATTGTTCACTTACATGGCCGCTGAAAACTACATCAACGCCGTACGAGTAGAGCAGTTCTTCCATTTCCACTCTCATACACTCTGCTTCCCTGTAATGGGCTTTGTAGCTACTATACCAAGGTGGATGCCAGGTAGCTATCAGCCACGGGGTTACTGTTCTATCTACATTTGACAAGTCTCTCTCTAACCACTTGTACTGATCTCCTGCCAGGAAAAGTTGGAATAAGTTAGTTTCTATATAATTGCTTTTAATAAAACTTATTCAATAAATATCCAGATTTGAATTATGTCGTGAAAGGAGCATTTTCGCATAAATTTTGAAGGGCATCATCTATAATTATTCTATATAACAATATAGAAACCAAGCTCTAATGTCAAAGTAAATTGAAATGATTAAAGGAACAAATAACCATCTGTAGCACATTTTTTCGAGTAATATCTTAAGCAGCATTAATCGGTCGTTGTTTAGTTTAGTTATGTAAATACTAGAAAGAGTATCTTTGTTATGAGTTTTTTGAGGATGGAGAGAGGCTGCTCCATTCACTGCATTCCAAGTTATGTGCTCCCTCACTGCTGGGTGTCCATTGTGGCTCTTGCTTCTGTACTGCTTCATAAATCCACTCGATGGAACAACAAGTGATTGTACTTCACTTTTCTCGCGGGGTGGGGGTTGCTTTTTTTTTTTTTTTTTTTTTTTGGGGTCAGTGTCTTTCTATCACCACCCGATTCACCTCAATGCCATCAGAGCAAGACAACTTCAGCAGAATGCCACCAGCTTACATTTCTCTTCTCAGGAAAAGGTTACGGGGCTTGCATTTGCATGCGCCCGGCTGTTGACGTAGCTCCTACTGGGTTCAGTTTCAACCCCTTCAACAACATTTCTGATAAAATCATTCCAGGGTGTGCAAGCAACAAGTTATCAGCTGGGACCAGCCCCCAAGATTTTGTCCACTCGATCCGCAACATCTTATGAAAGCTATATTTAATAGACAGAAGAAGAGTTTATCTTTGTTCTGTTAAAAGTTTATTAATGGACCATAGGGGACTTGCTCTTACTGCTGTCTAAAAAATTAAAAATTAAATTAAAAGAAAAGGAAGAAAGAAAAACAAAAAAGAGAGCCAATATATAAAGGCTAAATACTTCCTATACAGGTATATTATAAACTTACCTGATCTGTTATAAGAAACGTAGCCACCAAGCATGATGAAATGTATTCCCCCAGCATTAAAAGAATAGTAAAATGTGGAGAAGGATCCGCTTTCTTCAGATGGGAATGCAAATCTTGAGTTGTATGATACAAAGGTCTTGTTTTCAACCTGTTTTTCTAGTTCATGGTTTCCCTCTATCACCATTATAGGAATTTCTGACAGTGTTGGCTCCATAAATCTTCAAAGAGATATTCAGAATTGTCATGCAAAATATATTATGTCACATGTGCAGACATTGAAACCAGAGAGGATTCCAGAAATCACAGGAATATATAATATTTTTTTAAAAAGGGAAAGAAAAGAAGAAAATACACTGACAACATATGTGGAGTTTTCAAGTAATTTATTAATTGAAGAGATGGTGCACAAAGTAAAATTTATCTCTACTAGAAAGTGCTCGAAATATGTGTAGAATATGTTTATTATTACTTTTATTATTATTAAGAGAAATAGGGCTAGATAGAGAAGGTGAATTAAAGAGAAAGTTCTAAAGGCAAACGAAGGTTAGAGAGAGAAAAAGGTAAAGAGAGAAAGTGGGTTACAAGGAAGCTACTGAGAAAGTGGGCATAGAGAAATTAGAGTAATGTGTCATAAAGAGTAAGGTAAATTTGTTTAATTTAGCCAATTATTAGTTTTATATTTTTTAATACAAAATTGTAGACAATTGACGCCTACTACTTTCCTTCATTTAATTGGCAATGGCTAACGCAAATTTCAGATATAAAAATCACTACTTTTGTATTATTATTATTATTATTATTATTATTATTATTATTATTATTATTATCATTATTTATTATTAATGTTCACCATCATTATTATTTATTAATATGTATACTATGTCAAAAGCACAAAATTATGGATACTATGTTGCTGCACTAATACCTGTTCTTATCTCAATGTTTTTTTTTCCTTTCCCTTTTCTTCCTTTTAGTTGAGCCAGCAATAATTTTCACATTTTTAAACATAAATATTTTAATAAAGAAACAAAGAGGCAACAGAAAGACTCATGTGACTCAAAGTATGCCACAAAATCTTTTAAAACTTAACATTTTCATGCTTTCACTAACCTTTCGAACACAACAAAGAGTAGATGGTTGAAACTTGAAAGCGATGGAAAACTATGTATTAGAGTATTAAAGATTATTTATGTAATATTTGTATAACTAAGGTCTGTTTTTGCAATTATATGTATTTTTCTTATTCCATCTCTATATACTTTTTCTATGCTATAAAATAAGGAAGACACCTCTAGTTTGGAGTCCGTCTTCTCTCCAACTTCACTTTGGTATCATAATGCTAACATGCTCTAGCCATTAACAATAATTTTTTTCCTTCTTCTTTTTTCGTCAACTTAATTTCTCTTTCTTTGACTTCTTTCATTTCTTTTCTTCTTTCTTCATTTTTTTTTTTTTTTTTTCTTCTGATGGGGACATCTAATGACTTAATTTGTTTTAGTTGGTTATGTAGTTGATTTATTTTATCTTAGTTGGTCACATACCTAGAATATTTTATCTTAGTATGTTTACTAAATTATGTAGTGGAGTTATTTTATCTTTAATTTGTTTTAGTTGGCTATGTACTTGGTTTATCTTATCTTTAGTTTGTTTTAATTGATTAGTGTAGTTAGTTTACTTTATTTTTGTTTCCACATTGGCTGTAAGGGGAGTTCTCATGTGATGTAAATCTATAAAATGCAAAAAATGTTTTGAAAATTCTGAGCTGATGATAATAAAAAATGTTTAATTAAGATTTTGTGTAGCCGATGTGCTTTTAGGTGAGATACCCTAAGGAGAGAGTCTCGATAATTTTCTTCGATTTCAAACTCTACATTGAGATTTTCTAGTGTCCTTTCCCAATTATCCCTTTTCTTAGTTCATCTCCCATCATTTTAGTATCAGAGCTTAAATCGTGAATTCATCTAAAAAAAAATTTCTCCAAAAAAGAAAAACTAATTTCTCTTTTCTTTCCCCAGTTCACAAGCCCTAGCTACCATCTCCTTTTTCTTGCTCCTTCATCTTCTCTTCTTCTTCACACTCTCTCATTCAAAATACCACAAACAACAAGCACTATAGCCATCGCCTTTGCTCGCCCTCGTCTTCATCGTCGTCAACCACCTCTCTAGACAACCTCGCCGCCTTATCATCCTCTCTGGCCGCCTCTCCGGTCGAGCTCCCATCCAAGATCTCCTCCTGAGATCCAAAACTTTCCTCTTAAGA
This sequence comes from Agave tequilana, assembly GCA_038442645.1. Classification (NCBI taxonomy): domain Eukaryota; kingdom Viridiplantae; phylum Streptophyta; class Magnoliopsida; order Asparagales; family Asparagaceae; genus Agave; species Agave tequilana. The sequence goes on from JAVJIF010013706.1 coordinate 7,715, forward strand.
TCTTAGCATCAGATCTTGTCTCCTTCCAACTGTCAACTCCATCATCATCGTCTTCTGCCACCGACATCTTTCAATTTTACCGCTGTCGTTCAACACAACCATCACCACCACGTTGATGCAAATATGATGAACGAATGTCGACTTCACGACCACCACCATGACCTAATTGAGAGCCATGGATATCTGTACTCGACAAGGTCGAGTTTTTCCTAACCCTGGGGAAATGATGGTGACATCTAATGACTTATTTTGTTTTAATTGTTTATGTAGTTGGTTTATTTTATCTTAGTTGGTTATGTAGTTAAGTTATTTTATCTTAGTTTATTTTAATTGGTTATGTAGTTGAGTTATTTTATTTTTACTTTATTTTAGTTGGTTATGTACTTGATTTATCTTATCTTTAGTTTCTTTTACTTAGTTAGTGTCGTTAATTTATTTTATCTTGTTCTCACATTGATTGTGGTGGGAGTTCTCATATGATGTAAGCCAATAAAAGAGAAAGATTGCCTTGAAAAATTCTCAGTTGATGATTAAAAAATGCTTGCTTAATCTTTTGTGAAACCAGTGTGCTTTTGGGTGAGATGCCCTAGAGAAATAGTCCCGACAATTTCTTAGATTTCAAACTATAGGTTGATATTTCCTAGTATCTATTCCTAATTATCTATTTTTTTGTAGTTCGTCCCCCATCACCCCCAACTCCCCCCTTTAACGACTTATTTTCTTCTCCTCCCTTCCTTCCACTTCTTTCTTTCGCTCTTTTTCTTTTTATTTCTCACAGCCCAATCTCACTTCCCTCTGCTATTCACCTTGCTTCACCAAACTTGTCCGCCCTTCCCGCCTGACTCCAATACAAAGCCAATCCCATCAACAACCTTTGCCCTGCCACTTCACGTACATCACCCCTTTGCCCTGCATCTTCACCCATGCCACCCCTCGGCCCTGCTGCTTCACCCACTTGCACCATCCCACCGCCCTGCCTCACCATCCTATCCACCTGCCTGCCCTGCCGCAATGCTCTGTGCACTTTGCCGCCTTCCCTTGCACTACCCACCTCGCTGCCTTCCCTTGAAGCCGTTGCCCTTCCATTTTGTGTGATCAGATTTAAGATCTTATCTGCCTTGATGCTTAACATTTCTTGAATAGTCCTACATGCTAAGAATCCATATAGAAATTTCGTTAAGTCTCACAACTGCTTTCCTAATCTCTAGATTCACACACTATCATTTTCCTACGTGTAAATTCCATTCCATCCCTGAAAAATAGATAGATAGAATCAAAAATACTAAAGAATAGCAAATGAAAAAAAAATCTCAAGTATTATACTGCGTTAAACAAGGGATGGCAAGAGGATAATAGAATATGAACGAAGACTAAAAGCAAGTGTTACCTTCCCCAGTAATCCCAACGAGGCTGGTATGACTCATGTATTGGAGTATTATGATGAAATTCACAAGAATAGCAGTTTGAGCCACTTCCGTTGGTCAGATACATATTTGCATAAGTAACATCCCCCACCAAGACAATCAGGCCAGGGTCGTTTCTTCTCATATGATCGATTGTGGATGTAGTGTTGTATGTAAGACCTAAATCACCAACAATCGCAATGCGCTTTGGGTAACTCTGAGGTCCTGAGACCGGCATGGTCTTGAAAATATGGATATCACTCATGGCGATAGAGGGGTCTCCACATCGATAAAAATATTGTGTCCCCGGTTTAAGTCCTGCAAAGAAAATACATCCAACCAAGACAGTTAAAACTAAGAGAGAATCCATATCCAAAATCCTAAAGAGAAGTTTTTACATGAAGCAAAAAAATTGACATCCACCGCAAACTCCAAAGTTTTTATATTCGATATAACCTACTGGAATTACTGGAAGACAGTGAGGGACATGATGCATTGACATGAGTAGGGTCTACTTTTAGGAAGCCTTGGACAATGGATTTTGTTGCAAATGTTACTCTACACTGTATACGTTCTTGTCAATAAAGTGAGTGCAAAAGGAACTGCTAGACACCAAAGGAAACAGAGAATTCAGAACACACTGCAGACTTTTGATGTCTCCCATTCAAGTAAAATTTTTGATCAAATAAATTGTGCTTTACTCCAAATGGTTCGTATTAAAGCATCATTCTCTTTCATATTAATTCCATTTACTTGCCTTCCAAGACTTCGAATGGAATGAAATCGAGTGATCTACATGTGAATGTATCAGGAATTTAAAACAAGAATGAACAGATGGAAAACTTTTATTTTTTGTTTGTTGGGCGGGGGGGGAGGGGGGGGGGGTGCGTTGCGTTCGCACACGCGCGTGTGTTTCAATTATGTTATTTAATGCAGTCAGTTTTCACCAAACAATTTCCATGGAGGTAAATCAGAATGGCAAAAAAATGATATTTATGTCAAACAAATATTTTACAGAATACTTGAATATGTAAGATCTGGAAAACAAAGAAGAAAAAAAATAAGAAAATGCCACCAAATCCAAAATACATGAAACAAAGTCCAGAGTATACAGAGTTGAGCTAAAAGCTCCAGCAATGTACCTGTAAGGCGAACATGGTGAATTATTCCAGAAGTGTAGTTCTGGAGGCCTTCAAATGGGTATAGCTGATCGTAAACAAGAGAATAGCCATTGGCTTGACCAGATAATGGATTCCGTGTCTCCCAAACGAACAACGCTAGCTACACTTTTAGGATCCAAAGGCTTGATGTCATATCCGATTTGAAAATCCCCTGGAGTTCAAAAAGTAGTTAATAGTAATAAACACATATAAATGATGCTGATCTTCAAAAAAAAATCAAACCACGGTAGAGAAACCAAACATTTCAATCTATCATTTACTTGGGCGAACTTTTCAACCACAGCAGTAATTTCAAGGCATCTGAATTTCATGGAATAAATCAAAATATTCACAAATTGAAGGAAACTAACAAGAAAATTTTCAACAAGCTTTTCCACAGAGGTAAGCACATATATTTTACCTTACATAAGAGTTAGAAAAACAAGTAAATTTCATAGAACTTGAGAGAATTTAGAAAACCGCAAAATATAAATTTCAATTACACCCCACATGTCAGGTAGAAAGACAATAGTATATCACCAACACACCTGCCATCATTGTTTCATTCATTTTATTTCAATGAAAATGATAAAATGACTTGAAAGGAGAGAATTCCACATGTATTTTTGTTTCATCAATACCTTTTTAATGGAACGAGGGGGACTTATAACCCACCGTTTTTTACTCAAAAAATGATTGTCTTCCACATAATCAGAGTTAACACATATATTTTGTCTCAAATAAAAATACTACACAAATTTTAAAGTTCCACTTCCGGTCCAATAATATTATCAAATAACGCCAAATTTTGTTTTCCAATTTAAGAGAATGAGACAAACCACTCGGCCCCAACCGATGGTGCAAATTTTCGAACTTGAGCAGTAATTTTCCTCAATTGAAAACAAGTGCTTAAAAAAAAAATGCATTTTCCCCCTCTTACCAGTAATCCAAGAGATCCAAACAGAATCAGGGGTGGCCGACAGCGACACCGAGATCTGCTCCGGCTCAAACCCCTCGGCCTTCCTCCTCACCCTCGGATCGGCCTCCGGTAAGTCCACCGCGTTGCCGCGGAACACCCCGTCTCCCAACGCCGCCGTCACCGGCTCGAACGGTCCCTCCACCGTCGTCAGTACCTGGCCGTCGCAGACCACCACCGTCATAATGATCGCCGCCGCCGCCGCCAGGGCAAGTGGTGCCCACCGCCACCTCCCCATCCGCGCTGCAATCTCGCTCTTCTTTAAATTTTCTAGGGTATGGAGAGAATCGCCGCTGAATTGATAGAGAGAGCATCGGTTTTGGAGGTTTGTCGTTATTTTATAGGGGAATTTGGGGGCGAGAGAGAGAGAGAGGAGAGAGAGAGTCGTTAGCCTCCCGCATTTCCAACGTTTTTGGCGTTGGGGACCCATTGGAAGATGGAGATTTCTCTTCTCTAAAAAAGTAAATAAATAAATAAATAAAATTAGAACTAATTTATAGGAACAGTTGCTTTTTTGGGAGGGAAAATTGTGTTAAATACATAAGAACTAATTAAATAAATATTTAATGTTTTAAAATTGATATCTTATTAATTTTTTTTTAATTTCGTGCAGTCCTTGTTTTCAACATACATGTATATGATAACTATTATAGGTAAAGATGCATTATATACAGCTATTTTAAAATAAGTCCCTTGCATTTTTTTCTAACTAATTTGACCTCGTCTCTAAATACAACTTTTTTGAGAAGGAGAATTGATAATACATGTGAAACTTTCGATAATGAACATAGTGTAATGAGCCACCACAGTTTTCTAACCCATCTTGTTGCTAGAAATACAATTTGTAATCTAAATATTGTGGGAAACGAGGAATTTCAAGTGAATTTATGAGCTGCATTCAGGCGTGATTTGTTGTTACAAACAAACGGATAAAGGTTGGAGTTTGTTCTCCTTCTATTGCGGATGAACGTGACATATTCACATGTTCAATTTTATTTCCGAATGAATGAGATATTCAAGTCGAAAGTTTGCCTAATTCAATAGTTAAAGAGGTCCAAAAGAAATAGAAACTCTTTAGTCTCACATTAGCTATGATACAAAAAGTTAAGAGGTTTTAAATATGAAAAGATAGGAATTAAAAGCGTGCCTTTTGGATACTTGAAATTTTCATGCGCGTTGGGGGGAAGCTATGCCCGCGCGAGCCGCCCGCCTTGGCCCAGAGCATTTTGGTTCGACCCTACAGTCTATTTGATAGTTGTCATATATCTAACAAATATGTCCTCCAAGAGTTTATAGCTTTTGATGTAGTTAGATAATGAGAATACTGAAAATATTTACTAATCATTGATGAGTCCAACATAACTAATGGGAGAAGAGTACTATTTTACCCAATTTAAATAATTTGATATGTTTTATCAGGGTATCATACAAATTTCAGATATTAGTTTATAGAAATATGAAACTAACTTTTAGTAGAATCAGCTTCAGACTTCAGTTGTGAGCCTAATCAATGGAATTCATGGTGCGTGCAAAACCTTCCATGTTTAGTTGCAGAAGCAACAAAGTTGTACTTGCAAAGTGGCTGCTAAAACTGAGAACTGCTTGCGCCTAAAGTGAAATGAACAAGCTGCAACAAGTTTTAGATGTAGGATTCAGCTCTACAAAGTTTCTTTTTTTCCTTTTTTTCCTTCTTTTTTGCTAGTACTGTGAAGTTAATTTCTTGCTGTGCACAGGGCGCATCTGTAAAATTCACAGGTTAGTGAGAAAATAATCGATCAAATCTAAACGCAGAAATAAAGCCAAGAACCATACAGAACACATTTCCCTGTTTCAAGTTTGAACGCAGATCTAAAGCTAAAAATCAAACAGAACACATTCCTACTGATTTATTGCCGCGAAGCAAAAAGAATCATGCATGCACATCTACACACATGCACGCGCACACCCAGAGGAAAAAGAAACCGCGCGATTCAGTGAAGTTGAACAATTAGATGCCTAGTGGGCATAAAGAAAGCAATTTAATTAAACATACGAGAGAAACCACTGCAAGAGAGAGAGAGAGAGAGAGGAGAGAGAGAGAGAGAGAGAGAGAGGTTTATGCAATTTGTTCAGTCTATCATATCATTCAAAAATTTGCCACAGCAAATCACTCTTAAACAGACAAGGTTCAAGAAGTTCCTGCAGTCTGTCATATTTCATAATTACAACACTGATTGATCAGAAAAGACTTTGATGGAATCCAAAAGAAAAAAGGCCGAAGCTGCCTGTAACTCCAAGTACTGATTGGATATATGATCTCAAAACACCAAGTCTGATCAAAAGGAATCCAATATAAAATAAGGATCCTATAAGACGCTATCCACCTTCTGGCCTCTGTTTATCATGCAAAACCACCTGAAAATGAAATGCATGAGAAGCCAGGGACACATGATAGAAGGAAAGGAATTATATTTACTCAGCCTCGGGTTCTCATAATTGTAATGCTGCCTTTCCCCCCTTCAGTGCGGATTTTAGTCTTCACGACAACAGGCTTTCCTGAAAATGCTGAAGTCGGATAAGGACCCTCATCCTTCTTGTTCTTTGATCTTGACGCTGGTGGAGCATGAATTCGCTCATTTATATCCTTCAGTGTCACATCTCCTTGATCCTCAAATGGCTTGATGAGGGTAAAGGGATAGGCAACTGTGGTAGTTAACTTTGTTGGAGTGTTCATAAAAGATTTCTTACCTGGCATCCAAACAAGACAACTAATTAGATTATTGATATAGAAGACATATAGCATGTGTATACACATGATTTGCGTGTCGTATTCATAATTCATGTGTATGTTTGTGTATGTCTCTATGTGTGTCTCTGCATGCGTGCGAGTGCCTGTGGTCTGAGAAGCACAGGAACATTATAAAAAAGTACAAGATGGCATGTGTTATAGAAAATAAGACAACATACCTCTAAAAATTCTGCAAATAGCGGGCCGAGGTTTCTCTATCACCTGAACATTTTCCACTTCAGATGGTGTCATGACGGACTCTAAAAAGAAAGATGAGGAGAACACTATCATGTGCAGTGGCTTTTGAAGGTTTTTAAACATTGGATTAAATGATACCATGCTTTGGTCTATCTTAATTGTCTCAGTACTCTTAGTTCTTAAACGAGCTTGAGCAAGCTACGTAAATGCAGGAAGAAAAAACATCATGACTTGACTAACCTGAAAACTCGACGCGGTCATCAGAGATCACAGAATCATTCATACACGAAGACCTATATGAACATTTCAGATTTGTAAATTGCAGTTTAGGTACAAACAATTAGATAGAAGGTAATGTTAGTTATGGTACAGACGTTTCACCAGAACTGTGATGCATCTCAGCTTCGGTTAAGCATTGGCCACCCACCCTTCTGAGGACTGATCCAACCCCCATTCATTGCCAAAGGTACACTTATCATCTATAACACACACTACTTAATCAGCAGAGCTAAATAAGCGAACTTTTTCCACCATGAAACAAATAGCTGAGAAAGGGATCAACCTGGAAAACTTGAGTTACACTCAGGATTCCACTCTAAGCATTCTAGTATTTCATCTGATAACAAAGAGTTCTCCAACCCCTGAAGAAAATGTAGGCATGAGGCGATTGCTTAAACTAAAACACAAGATGGAAAAGGTAATCCAGTTCATTTTAGTCCAATACCAACCTTAGAATTTTCAGATGCAAAGGGGGTTAGCTCACTATCAATATGGGTGTCATTAGAATCAGGAGTAAACTGCAGAATACGCCGCCTTTTAAACTGAGATCCTCTAGATTCCTCCACAACTTTATTGGTCTTATCTGAATAGGCATTTCCCTTCATTATACATATTTGAGAACCATGTTGACCAGAAATAGCAAAAGGAAAAAACTTACCTCCTAAATGCAAATCATAGCCAAAATTTCCGCAGTCCTTAATAGGAGTGTGTTCCCCCCATGTGTATAAGAAATTGTTGTCGTTTTGGTTCACGTCATTCCACAGGCAATGAGGGACATCTGCAAATGTAAAGAGCCATGAGTTTAAGAAAACAAAAACGTACATATATGCCCAAAAAATGCTAAAAACAAAGAGGCATACCAAGCTCTGAATCTTTGTGCAGAGAAAAGTCTTCCTCTCGCCAGTCCCACATCTCACTGCCAGAACAACCACACTAAGAATCAATTCTTGACTTTAGATTAGGAGCAACCGGAAAAGGAAAGGCCCCAAAACTCATTTATATACCATGGTACTCGATGAAGTCAAATGCAATAATATCAGTAATGGCTGAAATACTGCAAATCACTTATTCAGATTGCGTGATGCCAGCAACATAAATTTTTTTAAGTATCAAGCTAAGGAAGAACAGGAAGAATGTGCTATATGTCGATGAGAGAAATACTGGGACTCAATTACTAACATGGCGATAACCACACAGGCAAATCATCGAACACAAAGATGAACAAACAACTAATGTGATATTACATGTGCTTTCAGTTTAATACTGTATAAGACAATTGAGGACTAAAACTCGAACACAAGAGAAAATGTGTTTTCTCTAAAAATATAAAGGGATCATGGATCATGACTGATGATGTACTGTGTGAATTGCTCATTGGATGCTTAGACCAACATTTTTAAATAAGAAAGAAATGAAAACAAAAAATTGTCCTGTGGCCAAAAGTTCTCACAACATAGATCTTTTACATGAAAGAAGAGAGATAGCTAGATCAAAACCAAACAAGGATATTAATCACAAAATTGGGGAAAGAATCAGCAAAATGAAATACTATGAAATACTAAATGAAACAAAAGGAGCTAAAAGTTCACACAAAAAATAGTGAAACAGATCACCTTAGAAATTATGGGGAGGAAAAAAGATATCAAATTTATTAAAAAATGACTACTCTTTCCAATCATCTACTGACTTATGTCTTATGCCCCAAACGAAATTCTCTACTCAGACTCAATCCCAAAATTAGAGCAAAAGTACAATTAGCATTCTACAAGGCACATAAAAATTCATGTCTAATTTCTAGTAAATGCATAGAATTCACAGAAACCAACAAATGAAGAAACCCATTATTATTTCTAACCATTTTGATCCCAAAAACCCAAACACCAGCATCAGTCTCTACTTCCATTAGATGCAGAGAAATCAGTCAGATAGAAACAAAGGACTGTTCATCAAAAACACAGAAAATCTTTTGGCCAATTCAATCCCAAATCAACTCAAAATCAATGGATTCGGCAAAAATAAAACAATAAATAAAGCGAAGAACACACTCACGTATCATTATTGCCATGAAACTCCATAGCCTCTTCCCTTCAGCAGATCAAGAAAAAACAAATAAAAAAACTATGAGAAGAAAAAATGGCCGTTAACACAGAGGAGAGAGAGAGAGAGAGAGATTGGGTTCCAAGTTCCAACAACTTCACTCTCTCTCTCTCTCTCTCTCTCTCTGTGTGTGTTTTTTTTTTTATTATTATTATTAAGTAGAACTCTCTTTTCTATCTGTGTTGTTTCTCTTCACACAGCGGCCATTAAAAAAACTGTCACCTAATTTATATAGCATGCAGCAAAAAAACATGGAAGAAGGGGGAAAAGATTAAGGACGGAAACATTGACACCCATAATGACCCGCTGCATAAAAGTCTGTCTTGTGGGGCCAGAGGGCTGTTAGTGGGTTGGAACTGTGGGTGCATTAAGTATGCTTTGCCAGTGGAAAAAGGAAAATGGTTGGGACTTCGTGAAAATAATTTATTATTATTATTATTACTATTATTATTATTATTATTATTATAATACACCAAATTGGTGAATCTTCGCCCATGGCCAACTAATACTGTTTCCTTTAATTTCTGTGTCTCTGCTGAATTGAGTGATGCATTTTAAAACGTGTGGTCTTTGTTTTGCGATCTTCAAAATGATCTCATGTTTTCTTGTTGATATAATTTCCTCCATACATTTGTACATGAATTTCTCAATGACTGGACTTGTCAATGGGCCAGGTCTTGGCCCGTTACGGCTGGGCTCTTGTCTATTGGGCTAAGGTCAATGGAACGTTTTCAGTACTTTGCCTCAGCCAGTGAGATTTGCTCTCCAAACTCGTTGCTTGCTGAAAAATTTTTACTATATTATACCGTAACTCTTGTTTTTTCAGTAATTTATTCTAATTATATTAATTTAAGTGGCAAAAAAATTTCTTAAGAGGCTATCTACTTAATTATTCCACGTGCCATCGTGTTATTGGCTAGTGACAGCATTCTCGTGAGGAAATTTTTCCCAAGTCTACCGACTTGAGTTGACGCCCCAATGACTCGAAGAGAATTCACGAGAAATCGACGGAGCCAAAATACCCTCGATCGGACGGTTGCGATCTTTCGGATTTATCTCCTTTATATTCTCCCGCGAGACATCTTACGCTCGTCCCCTCCATTGCGAAACCACAGAGAGAGAGAGAGAGAAAGAAATTGGGAGAAATCATTAGGAGATAGAGAAAGAGAACTAGGACAGATTTCATTGCTCTCGAGCTCCGAATCGATCGATCAGGAGGCTGGGATCTCAGATCTGACGGTAAGAGATGAATATCTTCAGACTAGCGGGCGACATGACGCATCTTATGAGCGTTCTCGTCCTCCTCCTCAAGATCCACACCATCAAATCTTGCGCCGGTACGAAATTTCCTTCATATACCCTAGATTTCTGTTATTTCTGCTTCTATTCGAGCTGAAATGGTGCTTTCTTTGAAGAGATTGGTTCTGATTTGAATTTTCCTGTGGAATGAGATAATTTTGATTATAAGTTAGTCTAGCTAAGAAACTTGCTTCAATTCGTTTTCATTGCTTTTTGTGAATGTTTATTCTTTGAAGAGATATTTGAACTTTACAAGATGCCATATTTTTTAGCAGCTAAAGTTTGATTGGAAAAGTTAACATTTTTAAGATTTATTAAAGAGTCCAATGAGCCAAACATAGAAATTAAAATATCGGTTTGTGTCCAAGGGAATGAGAAATAAAAGGGGATGGCTAATTAGTATTTGTGTGATATGTAAATTTAAAGCTGTAATATGACAATAAATGGCACAATACCCTGACTTCGGATAAACTTATATTGATGGTTAAAATGTTGGTGAACCAATCGGAATAATTCAAGTTTTACCTTATTTGGGAGTCAGATGGCAGGTTGAAGCATATGAATGCAAAGATTTCTGCGGAAACTAATATAGAGAAACTGAGATCTGTTTAATGTGTGTAGCATGTGAAGTGCCACGAAACAACAACTAAAGCATGTATCCCAAAATTTTGTGGTCCAATTGTGTGAATCCTTTTTTCTCCATCCAAAAGGGCCACATCCACTTCCTTGTTATCATCGTCAAAGTCAGTCTGGCGTGGAATGGAAGACTTCTCAAAAGAAGGTTTCTTAAAGTTGGTAATAGGTTCTTGTCAAGGAAACCATGGATGAGAGAGGAGAGGGATCACCATAAACCGTAGAAGGTAAATTGGCGAGTAGAGAAACTTATCTTACTGGCTGTTGAGTTTGCCAGGAGGGAACAAGGAGCAAACTCCAAACTTCTTCTAAGAGTCTAGAAGAAAGGGTTGATATGTTCAAACCATCTCAAGCTATTCTCCCTCGTCCTCGATTGGAGCTACCATTAGTAGTTTACAAATAAACTAGGACATGCTTTTAATTGCCTAACATTTGGAGCCATAAAGCATGGCTAGTCAATAGCTGTTTTGGATACAATCTTTGTAGCACATTGCTTGTCATCCATTCGGGCCTTTTTTTGGAATTTGGTGTGGAGGTGAGAAAACTAGTATTACTTTTTAAGTGGAGCTATAAGTTATGCAAACTCTATTTTGCAAGCGTTTATATCCACTTTACAACAACAACAACTAAGCCATTTGTCCCAAGTATTTGGGGTAGGCTACATGAACCAAAAGAGAATTACGCCGGATCAGGCACATGGATCTGCTTTATCCACTCAATCCTATCGAGCAATATGCCTTCATTAAGACCTTTAGTCTATATATCTTGTCGTATCACTTCCATCCATGTTTTCTTCGGTTTCTCATGCGCTCTTTTAACTTGCCCTAATTTGATACGCTCTACTCGCCGAACCGGTACATCTGTAGGTCTACGTCGCACATAATCAAACCATCGTAGGCGGTTCTCTCATCTTCTCTTCTATGGGGGCTACGCCTATCTTAGCACAAATATCATTTCTCACATTATCTTTTCTCGTGTTATCACACATCCAACGAAGCATGCGCATCTCCGCTATACTCATCATCTGGGCATAATATCTCTTTATAGCCCAACATTCTGTGTCATATAACAAAGTTGGCCTAATAGCAGTCCGATAAAACTTTCCCTTCAGCCATCACGAAATGTTACAGTCGCATAAAACTCCTGTTGCACTCCTCTATTTCAACCCGCCGGTTTGAATCTTATGGTTGACATCACTATTGATCTCCCCATCCTTTTGAATAATAAAACCCAAGTACTTAAAATGACTGCTCATCGGTATTCCTTGTCCGTGTAGAGGGTTCTTAAACACTTTAAAGATGCCGCACTCTTTTCCTTTTCCTATTTCCTAAGGTTAGGTTCATATTTTATAGTATTTTTTATTTTTATTGTTACATTACAACGTCACATCCAATGGTTAGATTCAATTTAATCTCCTCAACAAACGCTTCTGGATTATTCTTAGTACCAAGTAAGGATCCCTCCTTGTCTAATTGCACACTTTAGTCCCTACAAGTCATGCACTTTCAATATTCTATCTATATGCTAATAATACCATCTCCACTTTCAAACTTTTTCTTCTTTTTCTTATTTTATTTCCATTTTTTACTTTATTTTACTTTCCCTCTTCGGATAGCTTATAAACATTTTTCTTTAAAAAAATCTACAAATGAATTGTGGAGGCCTCAAAAACAATCATTTATGTATACTAGACTTGACATATGACTTAACAACTAGAAGGTCTATTTTGTAGAGCTTTCTCGGCTTTTGAGTTGTAGTAGTTGGAGGAGACTTAGAATATGTTTTTGTCTGAATCGATCTTGAATTTGAGAACTATATAGTTATTGCCTTGTATCTTAGAATCTAGTATGTTGGAAGTTCTGTCCTTTTCTCATTTCCAATGTGTTCCACAGGACCTGCACTGCATCTACCCTCACCCCAGGTCCACAAGAACGCCCATGTTACTTCTATTTAAGAAGTTTACATGGTGACTTCGGTTAGTAGGAGCTAGAAACCAATGTATTAACCAATCAAGCTATGGCAGTGAGAGCCATAAGATTGCCTCTTTGATCAGTTGCGAAGGGAAAACATATATCCTGAGACATTAAGAACGATGAGATTAACTTCTTTAATGGGTTATGAAAGGAAATGATGGAAATATCCTTTCGTCCTTTCTTCGTTCCATTCGTTCCTTCTTCTTAGCAAGTAGGGGGGGAGAGAGAAGGATTTACCTTACAATTACAGAAGTTGATATTTAGTTTATATGCTGTGAAAGCATTCATGATGGTGCAAAATTCTGAAGTATGTCATATGAGAGATTCTTCACAACCTCTAAAACCTCATTGAAATATTTAAACCAGAAAAAAAAAAAATTAAACGCATAACACAGTCACAAATGCCAGTCTCTAGGATAGCTTGCAGTGTGTGCAATGTTCTTAAGTTAGGTACTTCTTGTTACTGTTGGAAGCATCACTGATTTTTGTCTCAATTATGAATCTTGTCTTTTCTTTTTTTTTTAATGCTCTTTAAAGGCATTGCCATATATTGTGTGTGTAGTGCTCTCTGTGCACTTTCTTATTCCACAGCATGTGCATGCTATATGACCTCTTCTTTTTTTTCCTTTTGCAGGCATTTCATTGAAGACACAAGAACTCTATGCTCTTGTATTTGCTTCGCGATATTGGATATTTTTACTGATTTTATCTCACTTTATAATACTGTCATGAAGTTGATCTTCTTGGGGAGCTCTTTCTCAATTCTCTGGTACATGAGACGGCACAAGCTTGTTCGGAGATCATATGACAAAGATCAGGACACCTTTCGCCATTATCTTCTCATATTACCTTGCCTAGTGTTGGCACTACTTATAAATGAAAAGTTTACTTTTAAGGAGGTAAGTGGACATGTTAGTGCAGCGTCTTTTAGAAAATCCATAAAATAAAACATTTTCATGCCAGGGTGCAATTTATTTATATATACTGTTTTTAACCTTGTTATTTCTCAAGTATAGTGGCTATAATTCTTCCATGTAACTTCTACTTCTCAATTATACTTTTAGATTTGTTGCCTCCTAATACTTTGTGATTTCTGGCAACAGGTTTTGTGGACATTTTCCTTGTATTTGGAAGCTGTCGCAATACTTCCTCAGCTGGTTTTACTACAGAGGACCAAGAATATTGATAACTTGACGGGGCAATACGTTTTTCTCCTCGGGTGAACTACCTTTCTAGGATCCTTCTAGGATCCTGCTTTACTATTTTTTTTTAATTTCATGTAGATTGATTTTTGTGCCAGAATTTGTGAGTTCGTGCTTTGGATTGTTTTTAGATCCAGCTTCAGCTGTGTCCATCTCAGCCTGTTCACGGGGTGTTATTAACACCTTACCCTTTCCTCCTCCTTAATACCGTGGGAAGCAGCACACTACTATAGCATTTGTAGTTATAATCCATACAAGTATAACTTGAGAGGCTACCTTGAGAGACTACCTATGGTGACCCCTAAACAAGGTTCTAAATATCGGATATCGGGATTGTATCGGATGTGAGTTTTTCATATCGGATATCAGATATCGGGGAGATATGGGGGATACGCGCGTATATCGGGCATTCAATCGGAGACTGTATATAATGAAATACTGATAACTAAAAGTTAGTTTAGTGTCATAGATATCATCTACCTAGTAAAAATGATGTAATATACATGCAAAGACAGTAAAAAAAAATAATGTACATTTGCACGCAGTCGTGCAATAAATAAGTTATTTCATATTGGGCGATATATCGGGTGATTTAATGGCCAATATCGGGCAATTTATCGGCTGATATTTCAAAATATCGGCCGTTTTTTGTTGCAAACAATATGGCGAACGATTTCTCCATATCGTATTGGCAGCAGGCAAAAAAAGAGACAGCGGATGATATCTCGGCGGACTCGGCCGATATTTAAAACAGGGCCCTTAAACAAATATTTATTGTCTACTCTTCAGGGTGATTCAAACATTTATCTCTTGACATAACTTGGTAAGTGCCTTGACTTTTCTTGCACTAAGGCGCGTCCTACTGGGAAAAAAAACCAAAATCAAGGTAAAGAACTGAATCACAAGGGATTATCTTGGTGAACCTTTAAGACCATTTATCAAAACTTGAATAAGAACTGAGGTGTGTAATATGGGAATGTGTTCAACACTGCTCTTTTGGCTTTCTTTGTTTGTTGTGTGTGTTGGTTGGGCGTAATTGGAGGTGAAATGCATTTCCAACCTCATGTAACCGCAACTAACAAAGTGAAACTGCACAATAGCTATTTGGTTTATGCAGCACTAACTACACTGGTTGTTCCCAACTACACTTGTTTTACTGATCGCAAGCTAGCTACATGTAGTTGCAAGTTGGAAAGTGCACTTGGCTGCATTGAATTGGTTGGGGGCATGCGTATCAATTGCTGCTTCCATTTCGCGTAGTTGGATCCAAAATGCACGAACTACATGTTGCACTTCTAAGTTGCAATTCCAACTTTACCAAGCAAACCACACGTGGTTGAATGTAAATCCTCATGCGTATCAATTGCTGCTTCCATTTCGCGTAGTTGGATCCAAAATGCACGAACTACATGTTGCACTTCTAAGTTGCAATTCCAACTTTACCCAAGCAACCACACGTGGTTGAATGTAAATCCTATAATAAAGCTATAATCTTTCCTCCTTATGTAGACTTGGAATCTTTCATAGTCTGCGAGAATTTTGTAGGATTGCTCCTTCGTTGCACAATCTTACGCGCTGCGTGACCAATGGCCAATGATGTAGGTTTTTTTGCGCTTGCCAAATGGCATTCTGGGATTTACTCCTATATGTACTTGGCGAAGTATCACTGATAACAGTGAGGTGACAGATTCGGTCGTTAAATTTTGTCAAATCTTTCAAGGAGCCTTGTGCTCTAATAGCTGAACCCCTCTTCATTGGGGGTCGTATTTGAATGTGAGAAACTGGTTTCAGTTCAGTGAAAACACACCCCATCTCAATTATTGAGCCTATTAGTTGAATCTGGATTTTCTGAATTTTTCATCACACTTTTGCAAGTACAAGCAACCTGCACCCAAATTATGTATAGATGAAATTTCTGTATGGTGGAAGCGAAACTGGATTCTGAGCGCTCACCCACAAAAGTGCAAACGACACTTCTCCGCTGCAAACAACTTAAATAACACAAGGGGCAGCTTAGGGTAGGTAGATGATTGAATCTCCCAACTGTAGTTACATTCATCTGAAAATAACGTCTCTTTTCTTTTTAATACTTCCTCTGGTGTCATCCCCTTTCCATCCTTTTCTTCACATGCATGTAAGTAGGATTTGGGCTTTCATTCAACCCTGGCAACAAGCCTTCAACAATATTTGAGAGAATGTTCTTAGTAATCATGTTCTTTTATCTTTTGCAATTTCTTTGTTTTTATAATCTGATTAAATATTTTCATTGATTGACTTTGAGTTTTTCATGCTCATCTTTATGTAGAGTATAGAGAGAGCACTATGGTCTTTTATATTATTTAAACTGAGCTTTTTCGGTTTTTGTGCAGGGCATATAGGGCACTGTACATCCTCAACTGGGTTTACCGCTACTTTACTGAACCACACTATGTCCACTGGATAAGTATGACACCTTGATGGCTCCCCCTGTTTATTACCATTAATTAAAATCAAAAAATCACTGTGTGTTTATTTTACGCATATCTTAACAACTTCTTTTGTTACTGTCACAGCCTGGATATCTGGACTAGTACAGACTCTACTTTATGCTGATTTCTTTTATTATTACATAAACAGGTATGGATTATGTACCTGTCTTAATTAGACAATGCATTGGTAAATACTAAACAGTGCCGTTGGCTTATTATCTGTAACTTTTTTCCTTTTGTGTAGCTGGAAGAACAATGTGAAGCTACAATTACCCGCCTGATTTTATCCCCATTCTTTGAGATCAGCCAGTAGGGTCACCCCATCATGATAGAACAGATACTTCTGCGGTTGGATGCACTCTATTAGGTTTTCTCCCCATCTTTTTGGGTGCATCGTTGGACCCGATGGAATTACACTGGCAGAAATTTTTTGAACAGTGTTCATGGTTTTGGTGATGTTATCGGAATTCCAAATTGTTGAAGTAAAAGGGAACAGCTTGATGTAAAACTATCCTTGCATAGACTTCATGAGCATTATTGCTTGTAGTACTTTGTAAAACATGTCATCTGGGATTCTCAACCATACTGAAAAACAAAACATTATGTTTTGAGGCATTCATTTACTGTCTGTAGTTGTCCATATTTGTTATCATCCTTCTTACAGGCATCTTCACTCGAGTCTACACTCAAGATTCCACCTGGTGCAAACTGGTACTTGCCCTGATTGTTATTATTATCTTGAGGAAGAAGTAGGTACGGCTCTACCATGGATATCGCATTGACAGCTACAAGGTCCAGAGTTTTGCAAACTCTCCCTAGCTGCATTCTCTGAGAACAAACACTTTTTTTTTCCTTTTTCTTTTTGAATTCTCGTGTGTGTGTGTGTGTGTGTGTGTGTGTGTGTGGTGGTGGTGTTGTTGAACAGTTGCTATGTTGGTATTTATGGGGTAATTGGCAATTGGTGCTAGATTCTGAATCAAATTATCTGACGGCTAGAGATTAACCGAGTTCTTGGTTCAGTGTTTCATTTTGTACCTTGTCTTTCTTTTATCTTTGTTTTGTTTTGTTTGTGTTTTTTTCCCCTAATTTGAAGGTACATTTCAGTTAGTTCAGAGTTAGGGGACCTAGGGAGGGATGATATTATACATATTTGAAGTTCATGTGATTCAGCAAGTGTTATAATATTTGTACATGTGTTGTTATGTCTCTAATTAGATGTGCTTTGCAAGGGGGAAAAAAAGGCTGGGCTAGTTTAAGAATCAGCTGTCTTTTATCTTAGAAATCATCACAAATTTATATAAAAAGATTCAATAACACATACCTAAGGAATTTATATTGACTGCATATGGGATTCAATAAAACATACATTCAATATAATCTTCTGCTAAGTCAATAATAAAAACTTTTCATCAAGGTAATCAATTTCATGCACTGACTGCAAAAGCACCTAATCATTTTAAACCTGAAAAAAAAAGAAAAAAAAAACCTGAAGCGCGCTCGGATTAACCGAAACATTACAAGGCAAACTTAAGCAGCTTTAAAGGTCATATTTTGCAGCTGTGTATCAAGAAGCAGCCTTTCATAATCAAATTCGCAGCCTTTCAAATTCTATACTCAAAAAACTCAAGACCAGGAAGGTCATTGATACAGTAAAGGGACTTGTTTTCAGAATGATAACCCAACAGATAGTAGCCCATTGGACAGTGGGTGCAAAGACTGCCATTTTGCCTGTGCCCGTTAACGTTCTTGAGGTTAGTTTGTAGGGGCAACTGCTAGTTCAAGGTTCAAGATGGAGGGGCTCACAGAAGAGGAAGGAGAGGCCATGGCAAAGAACAAAAAGCACAGAAGGAAATACTTTGAACAAAAAGTCAAGAGCAAACAAAGCACATGATGCTGAAAGATGAGAAAAGGGCACTGTTGCAACATTGAAACATGATAGAGAAAATCAGACAGTAATAACTCAGTTCAAGCCACTCATGGCTATTTCCTACACATCACAGAAGACAAGTATATATCAAAAACAAGGGTAATGCCATGCATCAGTTAGCCTCACAAAGATCCAATCCCGATAGAAAAGCCAAGCCTCAGCACAAAAGCTGTAGCAAATTCTAGCTAGCTCCCATGCCTTTTATTATTTACATGCTCTTACAGTATCTAGATCCAAAATAAAGGCTACAGTGTTGCTGAAACTGTCGGACCACCGCCAGTTTGATGCAGCATGGCGTCAATTTCATCCCCATCCTCCATTTCGAGCTAAAGAAGTAAAAGTACCAAAAACAAATTTAGTCAACAAAAGGAAGGGAAGGGGGGGACAGAATTAGCAGATTGGAATTTAGATAAGCCTGTTTTACTTCATCTGGGGTTTGCTCGCCACGGAGTCTACGACCATCAAACAGGAAAGCAATGGAATTTATATCCACAGATTGCCGATCACAGTACGCGTTCATGAGCTTCTTCAACTGGGTGCTGCGCTTGATCCTGAAAAACACCTCGTTCCCGTCCTGAAGAAGAGTTAACAAGCAATGAAATAAAAAACTAAGAATCATCATCATCTGGAACATCGAGATGGTCATCATCTGGCATCAGATCTATGTCCCTAGTAATTTGGTCCATACACATTGACTGAGAGAGCACAGTTGCACAGTATATGCAAATATAGGATGGAGTTTGTAATCACAATTAAATAAGGGCATGATACCATATAACAGAAAACCTATATCTGTTAATTGTTGGAATTCATCAACGTGTTTGGCAGATGAAATTTACATAAAGTCACGTTGGAAAATCACAAATGCAGTGTCATAAGTTTACTCCTATCAGATGAATTTGATCGCTAACAATGTGAGCGTATATAATTAGAATATGGTGTTTCCTAAACTGTGTTGATATATTGAGAATAGAATCCAAGCATGTGATAAGCCATCAATGACATCCACTTTATCAAATGACACGCTATTTGGGAAATTTACAACACTGCTTACAGTGCTATAAACTTCTTTAATATAATATGCATGCCCTACAGTATTACCAGTCACATGGAAAGCAAACAAACAAACGTCGCAAACTAAATTTCTCCCTCTGTTCACAGAATTCAGATGCAGAGCACCCAACCACAGGTAAATGTAACTGGGCATATCAATACACAAGACATGAGAAAATGGGAGAAAAACCATTTGTCAATGCAACATAATTCATATGGAGATATGCACAACCAAGATTCGAACAAAACTAAGTCGAAATAAATAAATATTTTTTGGAATAATTTATAGGAAATCTTTGTTGCATTGCCCCAACTTTCCCTTTTTAAGTATATTCCATACACATCCTGTTCAAATAGATGCTAGTCTACGATTTTTTCTATACATCCCTGCATAACCCCCTTTTCACCCACAAGATATTACAATAGCATATAATGAGATCTCCTTTTTCCCCCTAACCTCAGCCATTTATACAGTGAAATCTTCGATTTATCAGTTATCCACAATGTTTATTTACTAGTTCAACATCACTTATTTTCTAAAGCTATTCACTTAGGACTTGTTCTTACCATCTATTTCTGACTTCAGATTTGATGCATTAAATAACAAAAAAAAGATCAGATGTATGAAGGCAAATGGGGAAGTACTCATAAATCCTCCAGAGGATAGGTATTGATGTATGTCCAAAGAGTTGGCCAGTAAAGAATTTTCAATTAAGCAAAGCATATGAGGCAGAAATTACTCAATGAGAATGGCAGACTGGACACAGGGCAGAATGAATAAATTACGGGAGGTATCACAAGAGGATGCCCCGCAGGAGAATAGACTATTATGATCAAATGGTAAATGCATATAAGCCGCGTACATGGACACAGGACATGGATCTCAAGTGCCCTGGTGTCCCAAGGTGTTCAACACGGGAACCTTCCAAATTTGGATACAGGCAACACAACTATATTTCCAGATGTGTGGGTAAATGTTTACCTATCTATGTATGCAATAAGTAATTAACTAAAGAAAATGGGTCTTGAAATGCTTTAACATGGATAAGACAAATCCTTTTAGTACCACAATGGTTGTTAGATCACTGAATGTGGAAAAAGATCTATTTCACCCTCACGAAAATGATAAAGAGATTCTTGGTACTGAAGTATCATACCTAAGTGCAATTGGAACTCTTATATCTTGCTAATTGTACCCGACTAGATATATCATTTTCTACTAATCTATTAGTAAAATTTAGCCATCTCCTACACGGATACATTGGAACGAAATTAGGTGTGTATTTCGTTATCTTAGAGAAACAATTGATTTAGGTTTGTTTTATCACAAAGAATCAAAATAAGAAATAATTGGCTATGCAGATGCAGGCTACCTGTCAGATCCACTTAAAGCTAGATCTCAAACAGGATATGTGTTCACATGTGAAGGTACGACGATCTTTTGACGTTCACAAAAACAGACACTTGTTGGCACTTCTTCTAATCATGTTGAAGTCATAGCACTCTATGAAGCAAGTCGAGAATGTAAATGGCTGATGTCTGTGACTCAACACATTCAAGTAACTTGTACATTACCAGACGATAGAGATTCAACAATACTATTTGAAGACAATGATGAACGCGTCGTTCAAATGGAGGAAGGATACATCAAATACGACCGAATCAAACACATACAAAGTTCTTCTCATTCAACCAAGAGCTTGAAAAGGATAAGAAAATTAATATTCAATATATTTGATCAAGTTATAATGTAACATATCTCTTCACAAAGGCACTTCCCATTATAATTTTCAGAAAGCTTATTAGTGGTATCGGTATGCGTCATCTGCGAGATTTATGAAGAAGAACAGCTCATGCCAACTTAAAGAGGAGCTTACGTGGTTGTACTCTTTCTCTTACTATGATTTGTCCCACTGGGTTTTCCTGATAGATTTTTAACGAGGCAACATAGAACACGTATGCATAGATATTGTACTCTTTTTTTCCTTCGCTATGATTTTATCCCACTGGGTTTTCCTAGCAAGATTTTTAATGAGATATCGTGAATGGTAAGCATCCAAGGGGGAGTGTTATGAAAGTCAAAAAGTGATTGTCCACCTAATCCCAAATAGTGCCCACATTAATCCCAAATAATTAGTCACTATGCATAATAACTTAAGCGATAATGTCAGCATATAAATAGAAATTGTACAGTACCCCAGAATTTCACTATAAATAGGTCATTCCTTATTCATTTTTTTCATTTTTATGTACTTCTGACATCAATAAGATTTTCTCATTCTACTATCTCTCTATAGAAATTCTCTCAGTGTTATATTTCTCAGTTTTTACAACAGAAAAAAAAAGAAAGAAACTAGCACATCTTTATCAGGTTGTAAATCTGCCCCTCTAACATTTGCTTCACAAGGCCATCTAACTACAATGAACTTTACACTATTACGTCCTAGTAATCCCAATTTCATAGAATACCCATGAGGTTGGAAGGAAAATCTTATAAAATGGCTGTACAACCAATCATGCATTATGGATCCAAATGTTGAGCAATTAAGAAACAACTTTTTAACAAAAAAGGAGCACAACTAAAATCAGAATATCGAAATAGATGGCTGGAATACAATAACAGATAAGATAAGCAGATAAGCACAAGTTCTCTGTAATTTGTTACAGGAAACTAAGATTGAGGATAAAAACAAGAGATATTAGCTCCAGAAAGATTGAACACGTGCAAGAGAGGTCACTAAGTGCGCTAGTTAGGAATGACAGGCTCATTGTTGCTTGAAGCAACTACCAGGACTAGAGATTTGCCAGAAGGAACACAGATTCTGTGATGTTTTTAAGAAAAAGCAAAACAAAAGGAAAAACAAGGAGAGTAAAAGATTGTGATTATTAATTGAACAACGAAGGAAGAGTATAGAGAGCGAGAGTTGAATGGGGAGAGAATTCATGTTGCGGAAACCCAACAAAATTTCGATATATTCATCCTCTTTT